>LQNS02276924.1:2504923-2518348 GCA_001587735.2 Parhyale hawaiensis | reverse complement strand
CCAGCCCCGATAGTCTGCAAAACAGCTTTATTATCAGAGTGTTTTCCAGCCCCGATAGTCTGCAAAACAGTATTATTATCAGAGTGTTTTCCAGCCCCGATAGTCTGCAAAACAGTATTATTAACAGAGTGTTCTTCAGCCCCGATAGTCTGCAAAACAGCATTATTATCAGAGTGTTTTCCAGCCCCGATAGTCTGCAAAACAGTATTGTTAACATAGTGTTCTCCAGCCCCGAGAGTCTGCAAAACAGACTTATTATCAGGGTATTCATCAGCTCCGATAGTCTGTAAAAACTGTATTATCATCAGAGTTTTCTCTAGTCCTGAGAGCCTGCAAAACAGTATTATAATCAGAGTGTTTTCTAGTCCTGAGAGCCTGCAAAACAGTATTATAATCAGAGTGTTCTCTAGTCCTGAGAGCCTGCAAAACAGTATTATAATCAGAGTGTTCTCTAGTCCTGAGAGCCTGCAAAACAGTATTATAATCAGAGTGTTCTCCAGTTCTTAGAGCCTGCAAAACAGTATTATCATAAGAATCTTTGTTGATTTTACGACAATTTGCATGCTCTAATACAACAAAGCTCGACAAATGGATAGTTTTAATGCAAAGGAAGTTTATGAAATGGAAACTTTTCGAAGCAGGAACTTCGAAAAGTTGAGAGCATCGAGTGAAATCAGTGAGGAATTGTGGCAACCCACAAGCTTCTATTGCGTCACTGGCAAAATGCTCTAAGCAATTTCAGTTGATAGGGGCAGTTTGATTGTTCTAATTATGTCCATGTTTTACGATTATTGATTACATTATTTTTGTCATAATATTGACTGTGTTAGCAATCGGTAATGTGGAGACGACTGCACACTAACGACATTCGGTGGCGCTCGCAACTTCAGGCCTAACTCAACTAATCTGATTACGTAGTGCTGGCGGAGGCTGAAGCAGGTTATCTAGGTGAATTTGTGCTCTATTTACTTATCAACCTTTGTGAATTTAATCTGCTCAAAATTGGGAGTGATAGATGAAAGGTTGTTATTGGCACTTGCAACGATGTGAAATTGCAGTAGCAGCAGAGATTTGATTTTTTTTGACAGTAGAATTTGGAGGAAGCTAAAGGCTTGCGGCAGCCGTGTAAGCGGAGTAGCTGAGTTCGCCCCAGGCTGCTAGAGGCGATGCAAGTCAATTGGCAGGTAGTGCTATGTGTTGTAACAAAAATAAACCCGCTTATAGCTACTGCTTGCATTGCAGCAAGAATATAAGTAGACTGACTTAGTGAAACTTCTTACATGTAGTGTAACATGTATGGAGACGCTTGCCGTCTCTCTTTGTATTTAACACATAATGGGTCCATCACTGTGCTTGCTCACTGAAGGACGGTACTTGCATGCTTAACTACTGCCATCCCTCAGAGACCGCAGACCAGGTCATGGGCTGTACAGTTAAATCAAGTAGATTTGTCTATGCTATGGCGTGTCGCTACTCCAGTAGTTAGTCTTTGTAATAATGTCGTACTTACTTGGCTGTGTCGTTCTATTGCTGACAATCTTAGTTATGTTCTTTTCCCGGCTTATTGTACCTTGCATGGGCTTGGTGTTTTTCATGACAGTCTACATTTCTCTTGTCACTGGCTTCCTTTTGTCCTCTTTTATGAATTTCTTTGCTTTTCTGGTAGGAATAGCACTACTGTATTTGAAATGTTTAGCACAGACCACGTTATGAAAGAACGAGTTGAGCCGCGCGCCTTGTCTAGATAGGTTTAGACAAACGTTTAATCTAATTTCACATGACTCTCTGTATATTTTTCTTGATAATACACCGCGTCAAGTTAAAAGAATTTCAAACCTATGTACATTCAAATAAATCTACCTATCCTGCATTTTTTTTTCTGTCGTGCAGCACCTAGTAATGGCTGGAGAATGTTGGTCTGATGTATGTAGGTATGAATACTGTATTCTAATTTTACCACCTCTTCTAAGACCCTTCAGTGGAGAATGGGATGGGCCATAGGGTTAGGTTATTCTAGGTTCGCCCATCCTATGTTATGGGGAGCAGCGCCCCCAGAGGGTATACAGTGCGGAATACAGTGTATAGAAATGTACTGAATCGACTTCTACGCAAATCGAAAGAATATTACAACAAAAATAAGATTCATGAGTCTAATAAATCGTCACGCAAAATGTGGCATGCTCTAAATGAGATTTTAAACAGAAACACTCTTCCTAAAAATATCTTGGCCAATTTTAATGGGAATGAGCTCGCAGATGCTGAGTCAGCCAATCTATTTAACAATTATTTCCCTTCTATAGCCTAGACTCTTGTACAAGAGCTTCCTCAAGAATTGGCGAATCTTTCCATTGATACTTTTCTGTTCGTGATATTTGTGTCTACAGGCCTACTGATCCCCGTGAAATAATACAAATATTGAAATTATTTAGTGGTAAACATTGTAACCGTGATGAAATTCAACCTTTGCTTCTCATTAAAGTCATTATTTAATTATTTGTATAGTGTTAATTTATATCTTCAACTTATGCTTTGAGACTGCTATATGCCCCAATATTCTAATGCATGCTCGTGTTTTACAAATATTCAAATCAGGCGATCCTAACGATGCAGCAAATTACAGACCAATATCAACGCTTTCAACGTTCAACAAAATACTTGAAATATTATTTCACTCCAGATTAGCCTAATTCCTAGCGATTCATAACGTAATTTCCCGCGAAAATTGGGCTTTCGTGCACAATATAATACTACCTACTACCATAAATCGTATGAGGTCTGCCTCTTTTTAGACGTGCGGCCAGCGTTCGATACGGCTGACAAACAGTTGTTGTTAAAATACTAACTTGAACACTATGGTGTTCGTAGGGCAGCAAATGCATTATTAGCAAGCTACTTATCCAACCGTGACCAATGTTTACTATGTAATATCGTTAAATCTCAAGTTTTACCTATTAAAATTGGAGCCCCTCAAGGAGCGTACTCGGGCTGTTGTTTTTCAACATTTTTATTAATTACCAACCTAGGCATGAAGTGTGTTCTGAAGTGTGCTAATGATGCAGTGTTCTTTACTAATAGATGCAATTTTCTCTCAGTCTTAACTGACACTCAATGTTGTTCAATTAAATTGTCAGAATGGTTAACTCAAAATAGATTGATTGCCCATAGGATGAAACTAAGCTAGTGTTATTCACTCTATGTACTCGTAATGAATTACCGACGATTCATATCAATGGTAAAGAATTGGAATGTGTGTCTCAGCTTCGATATCTTGGTTTCATTCTTGATGATAAACTGTGCTTAAAAGCCTACATTGAAGAGTTAGGTCGTAAGCTCAGCCCGTCTATTACACAGTCTCAAAGGCCCGTCAAACTTTAGGGATCTCTGATCCCACAGGGTGCGATGTGTTCATATTCCTTTTCCACGTGATTAGTCCAAACTTTAGGGATCTTTTGATCCCACAGGGTGCGGATGAGCTCACGTTCTGCTCTTTCTTGTGATTTGTCAAACCTTAGGGGTCTTTTGACCGCACATGGTGCGATAAATTCATAGGAACTATTCAACCTCTCTGTGACCTGGCAGGCTTTAGAAATCCTTGGATTTCACAGGGCTAGACTGAATTGCACTTTCTGAAATTATATGATAAATCGGATGGCAAGAAAACCATAAATAAGAAGCCTTGGAGAAGAACGACCATACAATTGTTTTTGTTGGTGTGTACCCTTGCAATCCCTTTTGCCATGACCTTGCGAACGTGTGATTTCGAGGCATTTTCAGATTGTTTCGTTGGGTATTACAGTGCGTATAGATAGATTTTCCGGGAAGGGATATAAAGATATTTCATATTCGGTGGAAATCGAGTTTCCGAGATAGATAAAGCGTACGGGTATAGACGGAGACCGAATAGAGAATCCTTAAATACTCATGATCTTGAATGTACAACGCACTTTCGTGTAGTTTCTAATTAAACTTATGTTAATACAATCTCTTTTTCCATCCATATTTGCACGTCTGAGCAGTTCATTCATGAGAGACCCTCGGCCAGTTAACGCTACCAAAGAGATTTTGCATCGGTGAATATTGAATGGGTCAAAAATCAATCATTTACTAATTAATAATTAGGGTAAAAATCCTAAAACATACAGTTGACATAATTGAGGGAAACCAATGGGATATATATTTTTTAATCAGTGGATCGTCATTAATCTAAATCAGTTGAAACTACTTCAACTTCGTTTTGTTTTTGACTGGTAAATTACCGATTTTCTCAGACGATCGAATTGTTTACAATCTGTTAGGCATAAAAAACCTGACCTGATACAGGGAAGCGGGTGTCGATTCGGATATAGCGCATCTGAATGTTGTACTATAGCAGTTGGAAAAACTTGAACATTGATTTGATTGTTGACTAGTGCAGTTGATCAATTTGACTAACGAATCGGCTTGTGCAAAAATGTGCCGATGCCCCAAAAGTATTAATTCTCACTGATGCGGATATCCTACGAAAGTCCAAAACTTGTCGTTGCCGATTAATTGGCACACCCCTAAGCAAAACCAAAAAAGATTAATAGGATTCTTTTCTGAAAGAAGTAAGATGTCAATGCAGATTGGATAGAATCTACTCGCATGTGTTTCAAAAACTAAGGAAAGAAACTGAAGGCGTACTCAAGACCAGCGTTTTTCTTACAAATTTTTGGGCCGATTTTGTCGACTTTGGTCACAGGTCTAAACAGCCTTTTCACAGCCAACAATAATTAGTTGATATGTTACCTACTTTTCTTTCGAACTAATGCATCAATTTTGAGTTCAGCCCCCAAAATGCTAAACTTTATATCTACCTGCATGACCCATCAGTTCAACCCTAGTCCCCCCTGTAACCTTATCAGGTTAAAATGGTGCTCGTCACTCGGTAGGAATAAGATTTTGTGTTTTAAATCAAATATATTTTTTGACTGGCCCGTTAGTAAAAAATTGGCGCATGGGACAGACCCATTTCATACTTTTTTCATCCCAAACAGGGTTATATAAGTGCCTAGAGGAAGAGTGACAGTGCGCACAGGTGGAGCTTAGAATTTCAATTTTGGGGGCAAAAATCGTCAAGATAGACCCAAAACTTTAGAGAAAAAAAAAATGAAAACAAATAGTCACAAGCTGAAACCCTTGTTAATAAGACATGGTACTCGCGAGTAATATGTATGCATCGAACATGAAAACATATGTGGACACGCAGACAACACAAATATGTAATCTGCCAATGTTCTAGTTGAATAGCTATGGTATTTTTGGCACCTTATCCTGAATAAAACTTAACTGTGAAACAATGTCACAGAAAATTTCTTATTTGGGATCTCATGCCCATTACTCTCCATAAATGATGATTTTTTTTATGTTTCTATAAGATGCTCGAATATCCCACGCCATTTTCCCGAAATTCAGCTATCAGCCGAAACCAGGGAGGGCAATTGCCCCCCTCCTGCCCTCCCGCCTCGTACACCTGGCCTATGTTCGATAGCCATATTATGCTCTTGCACATGCCAAAGAAGATATATGCTCCTGCATTATTCACAAATATAGGAATTTATGGCTCACAAAGGTTTCCTGTAGTGACAGCTGTTTAAGACAGCATATTGATATGATACTGGCGAATCGGCATTGTTAATGAATCAGTATATACGAAATAAAACTTCCACCAGAAAACTTGTTTTACTGCTTCTTCATCGTTTTCCCTCCCCCAAAAAAGCCCCGGCAACACCCCCGGTATTGACAGTTTGAAAGGCTGGGGCCTTGGTAAGCAATATTTACTAGACCGGGGCAATAAGCAATACTCCAACACAAGCAGCAAGAACGCATAAAAACATCTACGGGCAACCTGACTATCACCAAACACGGAATTCACCTTACGCAGTAGCCTAATCTTAGTGGAAGCACGTGACACCAATCTTCTAATATGCGGCTCAAAAGTAAGCTTCTCATCAAAGACAACACCAAGAATCTCCAAGGAGCTAGACTCCTGAAGTAAAGTGCCATCAATCTCCAGTTGGGGATGCTGCTGTACAAGTGTAAGAGACCGACTAATAATCATCGACTTGGTCTTACTGGCATTCAGTTTCATACTCCAGGCCGAGCACCATGCACTAATGCGTGACAAAACTCTCTATTCAGAGACTGAGCGATAGCATCACGCAGGCGAGGAGCAGGTATCATTGCCATTAAAGTGGAATCGTCAGCATAGTTAATCAACGTGTTCTCGAGTGAAGAGAACATGTCACTAGTATAGAGAACAAACAACAGCGGGCCAAGTACACTGCCCTGAGGGATGCCAGACACCACCCCAACTGAGGTGCTCAAAACGCCGTCAACAGACACTCTCTGCGTTCGCTCAGAAACGAAATTACGATTGATTGACAAAACCCTACCACCCACACCACAGGACTCCAGCTTGTATGTATAATAGACCCCTGTGGTTAACCCTGTCAAACGCCGCGCTAAAGTCCAAATGGACAAGGCTTGCTTCCGACCCACAATCCAGCGCAGATTGTAAAAGGTGTGACACCGACAAGAGACTGTCACAGCAGCCCAAGCCAATTCTGTACGCAAACTGACCAGCAGACAGCAACCTCGTAACCTCAGCGAAACGACCCAGCTTACCAGCGATCAACTCTTCGAACACCTTCGACAATATGGGCGTCAGGGTGATGGGTCGATAGTTGGCCACATAGGGCGACACCGCACCCTTGGGAATAGGAGTAACATTCCCAGTCCGCCAACAACGAGGAAAACTTCCTAACCGTATCAGGCGCCGGAAGATCACTGCAAGCTTGGGTGCAAGAATATCAGCCAGCTGCTTATAAAACAAAGGAAACATGCCCATTGGATCCACACCTTCATACGGATCAAGGCCTTCAAGCAGCACCCTGATTGCACCAGGTCTGAAAGCCAAAGAGGTCAAGGGTGGTTCAAGGTGACACCCATGGAGCAATGGTAACACATCTCTGCTTTGCTTCAAATCAAAGTGAGCCGACAAGAGTTCCACCCTAACCAAGGGCTCAGTAACAATGCCTCCACCTGGATCAACAAGTGACGGCAACGAAGGTTCAGCACCAAACACTGAATCCCTTAGCTCACTCCACCAACGATGTGGATGGTCAATACTCAGCAGAGAATACCTGGAACGCTGCCTCAGACGACGCTGTGCCTCCTCATACACACGCCAAGCTTCGGCCCTACAATCAACATAGGTCTGCCACAACGTGTGGTCCCGCGAACGTCGCCATGCCCGATAAGCCGCTTCTTTAGCTTCGAAAGCTAACCGACACTGGTCGTCAAACCAAGGCTGATCTCGAGACCTCGCAACTATAGTCCTCTTCGGGACAAACCTCTCCAAACTGGACACAGTCAAATCGTTAAGCTCAGAGACAGGATCCTCACTGTGAATAATCCGGCGCCAAGGTAACGTTCTTACTGCCCGAGTAATAGCCTTCCAGTTAGCCCTGCTCTTAGGAAGGTGGAGAAAGTTTCCAAATTAAATACCACTCTCCTGGTGTCTAGCACAGGAACAACCTGATTGAGATCCAAGGACACAACAAGATGTGAGTGGTCTGAAGAGCCAATAGGGGAGCCAACTGTCACCGTCATCAAGTCCGGGACATCAGTCATAACGCGGTCGAGACAGTTACTAGCAATATGCGTGGACCAGCGAACAAGCTGCACACAACTAGACAAGGTGCAAAAGTTCAAGGCAGCCACACCATGACAATCAGTCGGTGATGCAGATCCCAACCAGTCCCTGTGGTGTGCATTAACATCACCCACAAAAACAAACGCTGCCTCGGGATCCGTGCTCTGGATCGAGGCCATCGCCGTCAATGAACAGTCATAAAGAGAATCATCAGTTGCAGGGCTCCGATATAAGGAGAATAAATGATAATTATTCAGTCGGCCACACACCCTTACAACGATGATCTCATGACAGGCGCATTCATGCACTGACTGCCGGTAAGCACAGAATGCGCTTAGGACATAGACGGCAATTCCACGGAATCCAGTCCCCGATCTACAGAGCCTTCGAAAAGGGGACTGAAAACCGGCCAAGGCAAGCTCAGCGTCGTGCCTCCTGCCAGACACCAATGTCTCGGAGCAGCACACGACATCCACATCACGGGACACTAAGTCGAGCTCGGCAAGGTTCGCATGCAGTCCTCTAATATTGCAATAGAGGAGACGACACCCCCGAGCCCGACCAGGTCCCGGGCTGCTCTCCACATCCCCACAAAGTAAGAGAACGAGAGAAAATAAAAAATATAAATATACAGTAATGTACAGATAAATACAGAAATATACGAAGAAGAAACAAAGAAACCCATAAACTAAGAAGATAGTGCAAAGTATAACAAAGCAAAAACAAATCGACAGTAACGATAGCTACGAAAGCGGCCAGCTATCTACGCGCCCCAGACCTTGCCATCACCAGTACAGGCTTTGGCCGAAAAGAAGAAGAAAAGAAAGGAAAGGAAAAGAGCATCAGGTGGTACTACCTGATGGAAGAGAAAGAGAGAGGAGCAGACTGCGGAAGACTGAGTACCCAGCTATGGCACCAGCCTGTTCATTGTATCTAATGAGAGATTTGAGGGAGAATCGAGTTTAAGCTAGTCGTCAGAAACTAAGGGCCAGTTCACACGTCCCTCATCATAACTCGTTCATTCACGAAAATGAACACGGGCCATCCGTCAGTTTTTTCTGTCTGTGTCCACACGTAGGAGCGACCTCCATTCAAATGAATGACGCCGCACGTTCAGTTATGATTTCGTTTTTTTAGATTTTTGCTAATAATTCGCGTCGGTTTGAAGTCACATTCGTGTCCCATAATTTTATAGCCTGATTTTGATAAGAACAGCTTATTTCTAAAATATTCATGGCCTGAAAAATCGATGGAAGGACAATTAGCAGCTGGCTTCCAAATCTAAGACAGCGTCTGTATTCTAATGATATTTACAGGCCATGTAGTTTCCTTGCGTTAAGCGGGAGTTACAGTGATACTGATCGTTAAAGTGACGATAAAAAATACTTTTATCGACTTGTTCGTAATTTGAAAATGCTATAGAATTAATTTAGTATTTATAGGTTTTGTTTACTGAACTTGAATGACGTGGCTCGTTTAGAAAAGGGACGTGCTTCATCCTTCAGTCTTCCACATTTGCTGCAGCTGCTTTCGTCAAATGAACGCGCAGCGTCCATCAATTTGATTGAACGCGTTACGATGAGGGACGTATGAACACGGCCCAAGAATGGCTGTCAATCGGCAGCCACCGTTAGCGGTTTCTTCAAGCACAGTTTTGCCTACTTCCACAACGGTGTTTAATTCAGTAGCCTGCAAAACGCACAGGTTGCAACTGCTGCTTGTTTGAGTACGGGCGAGTGTGTTTAGATTTACGTTTTGCGTCACTGAATAAACCATGAATATGGTTTCGTTGTCTCTAAGAAAATAGGCATAAAGAATTTATGTAAAACTGCTTCAGAAAAACTGTAATTTAAGTTTGCGACTGTTATCTTCCGTGAAATCTCGTAGAAGTGAATTATTGTCTCAGAGCCCGAAGCCTCAGGGCGGGAAGCCTCTGACTTGTAAGAAGAACAAAGCTTCCTTTACCATCTTACCTTGCTACGCCATTCTGTAGCACAATGTTGCCACTGTGCACATGGCCACATGGCGGGAAGCCTCTGTCTTGTAAGAAGAACAAAGCTTCCTTTACCATCTTACCTTGCTACGCCATTCTGTAGCACAATGTTGCCACTGTGCACATGGCGGGAAGCCTCTGACTTGTAAGAAGAACAAAGCTTCCTTTACCACCTTACCTTGCTACGCCATTCTGTAGCACAATGTTGCCACTGTGCACATGGCGGGAAGCCTCTGTCTTGTAAGAAGAACAAAGCTTCCTTTACCATCTTACCTTGCTACGCCATTCTGTAGCACAATGTTGCCACTGTGCACATGACCACATGGCGGGAAGCCTCTGTCTTGTAAGAAGAACAAAGCTTCCTTTACTATCTTACCTTGCTACGCCATTCTGTAACACAATGTTGCCACTGTGCACATGGCCACATGGCGGGAAGCCTCTGTCTTGTAGGAAGAGCAACGCTTCCAATATCTGTCTGCCGAGTCTCTGTACTTGCTTCAACGGTAAGCCGCTGGACCGCTGCTGGTATTTCTCTGCCCAGTCTTGCTGCCAGTGACTCTGTGGACAAAACCAAATGATACGACATAGCTGCTGAGGTGTCCAGCGCTCTCCTCCTGCTCCTCCTGCTGCTGCTGCTGCAAGGGCAACTAAAGAGTGTTTTCACAAAAGTGTGCTGAACGAGCACAGCATAGCAATGTGTTGAACGGTCACAAGTCAATAATGGACTGAATTGCCACGCAACACTGAAAAGTATTGCAGGTCTATTGTACACATATACACATAAGTACATTATAGGAAGAAGTTGAAATATATATTGATTAGAATATTCTATATTGATATATCTACATAGCCAGTACAGATATGAAAATAGCTTTATGAAAAAATTATGCTATAAATTTTGGTACAGTCGCATAATATAATTCTCTATTTCAACTTCTCGTTGGAATAAATCATTACTTGAACATGTACGTTAAGCCCTATGTAGCAGGGTATTAACACTAGTAATTCTCTACATATGAGGTACTGCACTGAAGTAATTTGTACCAAGTCTGGAAAAACTGGGTTTACGGCAAACAGCAGATAAATTATCTTCTGATCGTAAGACATCCACATCTGAAAAAGAAATCCTACGATCCGATTCTAATCCATAGTAATATTTGGATTTGCATGTCTGGAGGTAAAGTAATAGTAAAATTCTTGCGTCTGTTGTTCATGATCAAAATATAAGAAAGTTACATTTAAGTATCTTTGATAAAACCGAGGCCTGACATCATCTTCTGCATGTTGGCTTCTTCCAATTTATTGAGAAAAATGTAAGCTTCCATTGGAGAAAGAGGCGAACTCATTGCCAATCCACAAATCTACTGACATATTTTATGACCCTCGCCAAGGAGGTTATGTTTTTTGTCGTGTTTATCTTTGTTTGTCTGTATGTTTATCTACCTGTTTGTCCCCAAGATAACTAATAAGTTATGGATGAATTTTTACGAAATTCACAGGGGTTGTTAGGTATGGTAACAGTAACATATGTATGATTAACTTTTGGTGAAGATTCGTTATCTGTTTGTTTGCCTTCTTCTTCTTAGTGCTATAATGCAAAAAGTAATGAATCTATTTTCAGGAAATTTATCTTTGGGTTGTAAAGTTACCAAGAGTAAATGACCGAAATTTTCTGATGATCTGTCTATTCGTTTGTTTGTCACAGTCTTTAATTTTATGCTTGTTAGCAAGATAACTCAAACAGTTATCAATGGATCTTTATGAAATTTCCAGGATCTGTTAGTATTGTTGAAAGACATATATGATTGAATTTTGCTGAGGATCGGTTGGCTCGTCTGTGTGTTTGACTAATGTTGGTTAGCAGCATAACTCAGAAAGTTATGAACGGATCTTCAAGAAAATAAAACAAATGTTAATAGTGTCAAATGGCACGAATGATTAGATTTTGATGCAAAGAAAATCACAGTTACATACCCAATTTGAATTTTTCGTTGCCGCTGCCCTGCTTAGTGGAGGTATGCGCTCTCAAAGTGCTCTACTTCATCATTGAATTTACAATTGCTTTCAGCGAGTACCAATTCGAGAAAATTCTTCATCGTTGTTCTTGTAAAATCAGTACAAATATTTGTGCCATCACTGTGACCTTTATCGAGAATAATTTGGATAGCTGCCTATACAGAGATATTTCTGTATAACGATTCAATACCGAAACTCACCATAAAACTTTTGCGGATATCAGCTCGATTATTAAAAATTGCTTCCCTAACTCCACAAGACTTTCGGTAGACTTTACATAGAACATCAGTAGACGCGTAAAGACCATTGAATATTAAACAACACTGCTTACAATTTTTGAGGGCCTTATTCACTCTGTCTTCTAATTCAAGACCAGTTTTTGCCGGTCTATCTCCATAAACTTTAAATTAACATGGGGTTATTCACTCTGTCTTGTAAATTAAGAACCAGTTATGATTTGTCCGTTTCTACCGCGTTAAATTTTAACCTATCATCTGTTGTTGCACTTATTCTAGGGTTGTTCTCTGTTTATCCTTCATTACCCCGACGTTACTATGTACAATTATTAATAAATCTCATCAGACTGGCGACGTGGGAACGAAGAAACTCCATGAGGTTGACAAACCCTCATGCAACCAGCCCAGCGAGTGAAAAAAATAAAATAATATGAAAAAAGGAAAGAGAAGATCCGAGATCACAGAATAGCTCCGTGTACAGATCGTTTAAAGCTGCTAATACCCGTACCAGCAAAGACAGCCACCAAAACCATGCCAAACATCCACACATGATGGAAAAAAACGAACGAGAATACTGGCCCGTAAGGCATCGTATCGGTTCCAAGGCTAACTCATGAAGAGCGTAAGTACGCCGCGTATTCTTCTCCCAAACAAATGGTTCCGGAAGGAAATCCCACAGCGGATGACTAGTGCAGATAAAAATTTCATACAAAAAACAAACCTCACCAAATCCGCGCCAGATCACAAGGGACAACACAATCCAGCATGAACGCCCATCGACGAACCACTTTGTCAAGCAAACATAGATGACAATCTGCAGTAGAACCCCAGACTACGGAGCAGTATTCCAGAAGAGGGAGGACTTAGCAATTAAAGCAGCGGCGTGTCAATTCTATCCAGCAAAACACCCCCCAAGCACGCTTCATAAGACCAATTTTCTGCAATGCACGTGAGGCTCAAACGTCCACTTTGGATCATAATTGAAACCCAAGATTACCAAGTCACCAACCACACGAAGTGACATGCGAACATGGTCTTAGTCAGTGTAATCTCAGTACGTACCGCCAGCGGCGATCTTTAGCTCAGCCAACCGGCACAAAAACATACCAACCACGTAATACAAGAACTGAAACTCTACTACTTGGCGATTACACCCTCAGCCTTGTGACTCAAAATCACCTCCACACCTCTAGCACTATTCGAACTCTACCCTCAGGTCAAGTGACCGACCTCACTAACTACATAAGTACCTCACAATTTTTTAAGTACTACATCGTCTGCTATGAAATCCTCTTTACCTCATCCCAAAACTTTCTACGTGTGTGCAGCAGCATCGCCGCTGTAAATCCGCGAGCATCAGTATGGTTTGTCAGTCCATGTACAAACTTTGCACACCTCACTCCGGCGATAAAGCTACAAAAAATTAACGTGCATTTCCTTCACTTCAGTCTTGCATGTACAACTACAGCACTCGATCAGTCCAATACCCACCATCTTCTCCGAAC
>LQNS02276924.1:2348492-2382294 GCA_001587735.2 Parhyale hawaiensis | reverse complement strand
GAGGATCGCGATGGGACGCCACGACAGTGAAGTCGTCGGCGTAAGATGTTACAGAGGGGTAGCAGAGCGGGTCCCGAGGGATGGGAAAGTCAGAGACGTAGAGGTTGAACAGGGAGGGCGCAACGACCGAGCCCTGAGGAACCCCCGCCTTGACAGCCTGGAACCGGGAGCGGAAACCGTTATAGAGACAGCAGGCTGCTCGACCCCTGAGGTAAGCCGCGAGCCATCTAACAACGTTGTGGTGGAGTGTGGTGCCGGAAACTGAGGAGAGAAGGCCGGTCGAGCTCCTAACAATGCATTGCCTCTACGAGGTGGATATTTATTTAGGTTCAGCTGCGGCAGAGTGTTCGCTCCTTCGCGCAACCGTGGCCTTTTTATGGGTAGCTTGCGCTTCTGTCTGCAATGTAAACTGACTGCTGATTGAAGATTTTACCGGTGTTCCTGAACCTTTGCGTTTTCAAGATCCAGTCTCTTTCAATACTTTCCTAGGCTCTGGTTTGCATAGCTCGGATAAATGCCAACCGGTTGTGAAGCTTCTCGGTAGAATCTTACGAAACCTAAGCTCTTAAGACATGTGCGCTAGGGCAATGCTCTCCGTGCCGCTACAACCTGGCAATGCTTACTGTTGTAATGTTAACCTCCGACAAGGAGGTTATGTTTTTGTCGGGTTTGTCTGTTTTGTTTATCTGGTCTGCCATCAAGATACTGTACTTCAAAAAGTTATCGATGGATCTAACCGAAATTTACTAGGATTGTTAAACACGTTCAGCTTAACAGAAGAGAAACTTTTGGGAAGATCTGTTCAACCGTTCGTATGGTTGCCGTTTTTACTCGGTACTGCTCTCAAAAAGTTATGGACGGATTTTTATGAAGTTTACACTAGTTGTTTGGTATATCACAAAAAGTAAATGACCAAATTTTTGTGATCTGTATATTTGCTTGTTTGTCTCTGTATTTGATTCATGTTTGTTGTCAGAGCTTTTTCGTATCTAGATACTTTTTCGTATCTAAATGCTGTATCTAGATACTTTTCAAATGTTGTATCTAAATGTAGTATCTAGATACTTTTTGCCTGTATCTAGATACAAGTATCTAGATACTTTTTTAGATAATATTAAATTATACCTATTATTATGCATGAAATATTGTAAATACAATAATATTCAGGTTCATAAAATAATGATAAGGCCGATAACTAAGCGAACAAGAGATGGCAACCCTGAACATGTTCTGTCACGTTGGCTCACTATTCTATTAATTTTTTAGAAGCTTTCTTTTATTTTGTTTATTAAAGATTTGCTCGGAATTGGGGTAACATCCACCAAAATATACGGTCTAAATTATACTTGGCATTTGAATGTTATTACAAAAATGTCAATATACCTATTGACCACGCAACTTCAATGACATTGCCCATTTCTTTTAGAGACATTATATTTTATCACAAACAAATGCGATTAACTATTTAGCCTCTTTGCCGGAAGTAATTGTGCAACAGTCATTATTATTGTAATTACTAATCTACTATACAACTGTGTTATAAAGGAACAGAATAATAATTATTATTGTATCCACCTGAATTACATGATTTTTAACCATATGAACTAGTAAAACTATTAAATTCAGTTGTAAAAATAAAAGTATCTAGAATTGTATCTATAGATACTTTTAAATATCTGTATCTAGATACATTTGTAAAGTTGTTTCTATTATCTGTATCTAGATACATTTTAAGGGTGTATCTAGTATCTAGATACATTTTTGAGTATCCATGCCCAGCTCTGTTTGTTGTTAGGAAAATAAATGATAGAGTTACAAACCGATTTTTATTAAATTTTCATAAATTGTTAGGTATAATACGAAGAGGAATTGTTCAAATTTTGGTGATGATCGGCTAATCTGTTTATGTGTTTGACTAATATTATTTTGTAAGCATCATAACTCGAAAGTTATGAACGGATCTTCAACTAAATTGCAGGAGCTATTACTACTGTCAGAAAGCACCAATGACCATATTTTGGTTCAGTTGAAAAGGAAATTATAATTTCAGAGCTGATTAGATTTTATTATTAAGCGTTGCTTTGCTTAGCGGAGCGATGGCCTTTAGGAGTGCGCTAGTTTCAACTGTTATTTCAATGCTGGGGATTATAATTTTTTGTGATGGAGGAAGGTGAGGGACGGCCGCTACCGTGGAGACCTCATATAAAAAGAGCTCTGGGAGCAAAGAAGCCTAATAAACGGTGCTAATAAACGGTGTAATTCCCAAGCTATCGTAAGTGGAATGGTTGCATGAGATTAATGTTAATTTTTGCAAAAAACATTGACTGATATGAATTTTTTTTTGCCACATCTGCAGAATTCAAGATGCCATGTTCCATTTCAACAGGTTATAAGAAGGCGAACAAACATTTAACAAGCTTGGAAGACCATGGCATGCAACATATAGTACACTGCCAATGTACAATGGCGTAATGAGATTTACAAATAAAAAAGTACAATGAAATTGAATTTTAGTCATCAGAACTCAAATCTAAAGATTATTATACTGAGTAGTTTAAACCTGCGTCTCTACAGCAAATGTGTTCCAACAGAGGAAGAAGAAACTATGCACAGTATGTCCATAGAAATGTACAGCCCCTGCACGACGGTGCTCCCTTACAGGATCAGCAGAAAGTCGGAGAAAGAAAAGAAACAGACTAAGTTACAACCATTAGAAGTATGAAAGAATAAGGAAGCAATGTGGGCCCAAAGGACAGACGTCCGGAAGGCTTAGTTAAGGCTAAGGTACCCGCTGGGCTGGTTGCGTGGGGGTTTGTTAACCTCATGGAGTTTCTCCGTTCCTACGTCGCCAGCCTTGTGTGATTTAATAATAATAATAATCTTATAAGTTTCTCTTGGGGCGCTGCTTCCCAAAACGTAGGAGTGACGACCGCCACTAGAAACTGAAAACTCTGTACTGAGGGTGTTGAAACCTACGCATCGCAGAATTTTTCTGTATCAACTGTTGAGTTTCAAAATATTTCGTTTGGCACTAACCTCTTAACATCTCCATGCAGAGTTGATTTGCGATGCATAAACTTGCCTGAGGTGCAGTAGATAACATGAAGTGCAGTAAGTCAGATAAAGTCCATTAAGTTAGAGAAGGTGCAGGGTTAACAAAGTGCATATAAGTATTAATTTAAGGCGGGTGCTTTGGGTAAGATGAGGTATGTTAAGTGAGGCGGTAATAATACTATACGTGCTGCGGGTGATGAGCACTCTTTTACTCTGGACAGTGGTACGTGCCGAACTCGTCAGTTCAGTCGGTGCGTCTTGCCCTGGTTCTTTTGGTTTGAAATTCATTGCCGGTATCGGCTTTCGGTCGCATTGGCCTGCAGGCGCTGAAGTCAGCTGTTAATGGGTTTTTGTTAGATTTCTTTAGCAGTGTTCGGGGTTTTGAGTGTTGCATAGCCTAATGCTTCATTTGGGTTGTACTACCTGTCTGTGGTGGCCCAAGTGTGAAGACTTAATAATAGTTATAGTTTGAATATAACTGGAATTAAATTTCTTTCAATTGCTGTAGTCTATTTTTCGAAAACCAAAAGGAAAGTCCTTCTCCAGCTAATTCTTGCCAGGCTGATGGGGCTGGTATTATATTGCCGAATAGGAACTGACCTCCCTCAACCCTTGGGGTAAATCAAATTGACACGAGCACTGCATCCTTCGTTGTAGGGTCAGCACCACGTGTGCCCCCACAAAATAACCCCAACATACACTCGTCACCGTAATTTTTGACGACCCGGCACCCCATGGCTAGACGACCTCGTTGACAAGTGCAATGCGTTTTTACTTGCACAGCCAGCGCAGCAAGCAAGAACAATGGCCAGCACAATCTACAGAATTCTTCGCCGTTATTCCAGACGATGCCGTCTATTTATTACAAAGTGGAGAAATGTTATGTAGTTGACGAGGAGTGGAAATGATGTAGCTATTTATGCTGTAGTTGCACGACACACCGAGTCTTGTATCAAGAGCATTAATGCTGCTGCAGTCGTGGTTAGTCATTTTGTGCCTGCTGACTTATTTCAATACTCGTAAATGAGACTGACACTCTGAGCAGCAGTGCGAGGGAACTGCAGCATCTCTCGTTAATTGAAGCTATTGAGCGCTCTATGCTTTTGCTGCACCATTGATGCGCTTCTTTAGCATCAGCTGCACGCATCTCTGCACATGACCGCTTTCCTGATCTTTGAAAAAATAAGCCATAATATTTTAGGCCAATTAGAATTGTTTCGTTTAGGCGGTTTTTATATCGTTACTAAGTTGTCAATTTATTTCTGGGCGGTCTCAGCGTATTTCTCTAGTATAGACGGATGTTTGAATGCATCCAATCATCTCTGATGTTTCTTGCAGTGTGCTTATCTCCTTACTGCGTGTTATGTACACACGCGATACGCTCTCTTCGCTCGAAGATACGGTGATTAACCTTACAAGGGTTCCGATTTAAGAGGCGATGCGTGGCGCTAATATACACGATGCTGCTGCCCAGTCCTCAAGCATACCGAGCATCAATGCGTGGTGTCTTACTTCGAGTGTGGAGCTGAATGCAGGTAAGACCAAAACAACATTAGCAGTCAATCCCAAAAGCTGTTACATCAGCACCCTCTCTAAATTTCAAGATTTTGATGACGCACTACTACAGTGGCCCAGTTCTTTCTAAATACTTGATGTTCCTTAGATGAGATGCTAGAGCTAGAGGGGCACATTAAGCGCCTGATGGCACGCGCTTCGAGTGCGGTTAGGTGCCGGCGTAAAGTTTACTTATGTGTTGGGTGGCAGAGCTGGAGTCTGTAGATGCCTCTAAGCTTTCTCACTGACTCTGTTGGAGTTTTGGGCTCATGTCTGGGCTTCGGTTGCTACCAGTCATCTTCATTTACAGGTTCGAATGGTCGGCTTAGCCGGTAGGCTGTTTGCCCATTTGGCGAAATGTCCGTAGGCGAGATTAGGCGAGATGTCCAACTAGCCAACTGTCCGCAGCCAAATTGTCCATAGGTAAGCTCTCAGTAAGTAAAGAGCCCACAGGATGCTGTACAGCCCAGCGATGTTACGTCATCAGTGCTTGGTGGGGCCACAGAAAGTGCTGGAGCTCTCTCCTAACGCCGTGATGCCATGAATGCTTACCGGGGCTGCAGGATATGATGCACATCCCAATGATGAGGTGCCTTCAAACCTTTCCAGGCCCACAGGAGGTGCTGGAGCTACTGTATATTCCAATGACACGGTACCATCAATTTTACCGGGGCTCCAGGATGTGCTGTACGTCTCAATGATATGCTCCAAAAAGAATTGGATCAAATGTACCTTTCATCTGCGAGTGTGTCAAACTAAACAAGTTTCATTTACAAAGCCACATTCAATTCGCTCTTTTGATTCAATTGACTGAAGTTGTGAGCTTCAGAACATGTGAGCGGGAGCTGATGACGGCTTGTGCTGCTCACCGCAGGTGTCACTCACTGCACACCTGCGCGCGCGGCAGCAGATGCCCTTAAATAGGCGATACCTCGCCGCTAGAGGCACTGCACTTCTCCTCTGCCTTCACACTTGACGCTTGTAAGTTCAACCATTGGTGCCGTCATTCGCTCTTCGTAGAGTAAACTTGGCTTCAGTACTAAAGGGTGAACGCTTGAAACGTGAATGTTTGTCCAAATAAGGGGAGTAGACCAACGGAAATCGTCATATGCGCTGAAGCTTACAATTCTTCTCCAAACTGTTATTGCAAATATTAATTATTGACTAAATATAGTAATTGACTCCAGTTAGGTCATGGTGACATTCACCAGCGCCTGAGTTTGGAGAGCCCGGATGTAGAAAAAAAAATACGGATAGTAGCTGTCTTTCTTTAACCTGCCCACAGGAAAGCCGCTCAGAAGCTTGTGTACAGGAGTCACAAATATTTTCAACATATTTTCTTCGTCTTCCTCTTTGCATTTAATTGCATTGTCCTGGAATTCTGTCATATAATGGGGCGTTGGAATTCTACTCCTGTTCTGCAGGTGGCGTAAGAAGCGACCAATGCAGGATCGACATGAAGTGAATACACTTGTAATCCCTCTCACTTGCTATCGGCTTCCGATTAGCAGTCTAATGAGCTGTGAAACGTTAAATTATGGGAATTGTCATGTAAAGAGATGCACATGGAAGGCGGATGAGATCCAAGGAGCCAACGGCAACCAGAGAGAAAATCACATGGCTGTTGCCATGCCGTGCGCAAGGCATTCTACAGTCGGCTACCCTTCCTGTCTTTCTATGGCACAATCGAGATTTTTTTGTCCTCTACTTACTCACATTTTTTCTTTTTCTGTGCTAATCCCGTGCTGTGACCGACATTGTTATGCGAGGTTAGTGGAGGCACCCATGTGCCCACCTTGCCCGTCATTCACCATAACCAGGCGAACCTGAGGGTTTATAGCTCTGCTCGACAGGGCAGCTCTGCTGACTGGACCTTACCTCTGCCTCTGCAAATCATTTGTGTATGGGACTTTTTCTTTATTTCTATTCCCCTTCTTTGTGGGGGTGTGCAAAGTTACCCGGGACGGAAAAAGGCTATTCTTTTGAGGTCTTGGGACAAACCGTGGTTTTACAATTAATGTCTGTTAGCTTTCGAAGCTAAACAAGTGGCTTTTTGGGCTTGGTGGCATTCGCTGACCGCAAGTTGTGGCAGACCTATATAGATCGTAGGGCCAAGGCTAAGCGTGGGTATAAGAGGGCACTGTACCGTCAGGGGCAGCGTTCCAGGGAATTTCTGCTCACGATTGACCATCCACATTGTTCGTGGAGTTGAAGGGTTCAGTTTTTCGAGCTGAATCTTCTTTACCGTCCGTTGTTGGCCCATGTGGTGGTATCATTGCTGATTTCATGGCTAAGGTGAAGCTCGTATGGCTAACTTTGACGGAAGTACAGCAGAGATGTGTTGTTATTGGCTCATGGATGTAACCCTAAACGCCGTTTAACTTCTTTGACGTTCAGGTCTAGTACTATGAAAGAGCTTCTTGAGGACCTTGATCCTTATTTAGGTGTGGATCCAGTAGGCATGTTTTCTCTATTGTTTAAGCATCTTGCTAGCGTTCTCACCCCAAGCTTGGAATGATCTTCCGGCGCCTGATAGGGTTAGGAAATTTTTCCCATTGTTGGCGTACTGGGAATATTACTCCCATTCTCAAAAGTCCAGTGTATGTAGCTAAATGTTGCTAACTACTGACGAATTGCGCTGACGCCCATTTTGTCAAAGGTGTGCGAGAAATTGGTGGCTTGCAAGCTGGATCTTTTTGCTGAGACAACAGTATTGCTGCCTGCTGGTTACTTGCATACAGAACTGGTTTGGGATGTGATGTTTTGTTGTTGGTGTCACACCATTTACAGTCTGCACTTAATTGTAGTTCTGAGGCACGCCTGTACAGTTGGACATAAGAGCGGAGTTTGGCAGGGCCAACCACAAGGGTCTATTGCACAAGTTAGGAGTCAGGTAAAGGGGGTGGTTGGGTTCTGTCAATCATTCGTGATTCTGTTTCTGAGAAAATGCAGAGTGCGTCTGTTGACTTTTTTTTTATTGCTTTAGTCAGAGTGGAGTTTGGTGTCCCTCAGAGTAGCGTACTTAGCCCGCTACTGTTTGTTTTGTGCCTTAGTGATAGGTATGCTTTCTTCGCTGGAGAACAAGAAAATGAACTATGCTAACGATTCCAATTGGAAAGCAGTGATACCTACACCTAGCATGCGTAATGTTGTCGCTTAGTTCCTGAATAGGGACCTGTTGCGTATTAGTGCATGGTGCTCACGGAATGGGACATTATGACGCCTAATTTTTGGGGTAGATGATTGGGCGCCGATTTTTTGGATCATAATTTTTTGGCGTCAATGTTTTGGGGCGAAATTATTTTTTCCTATTGCCCCCGATTCAAATCTAGTATTTTTGTTGACGTATTTAGGTAAAATAAGACATTCGATAGCATTATTCGCAAATTAAATTTTCGTCGAAAGTGCTCAGTTTTAGAGATATTTGATTTTGAAGCTCCTATTGTTATCTATGAGGGATAATAACTACACTTGTACAATATAATGAAAAACCTTTAATAGGTTTTTTGGGTTAGTTTTGGCTGAATAAGGTTAGGCTGGGTTAGGTTGGTTAAGTTAGGTTCCGTTAGGTTAAATTGGATTAGGTTAGGTTGGGTAAGGTTAGGTTCACATAGAAAGGTTCGGATAGGTTCTTATTGGGTTGCTATCAAGCCTTTAATGCCGCCGGCTATTTTCTCCATAGAAATATAATGGGAATTTCAAAACAAAGTATCTTGAAAACTAAGAATTTCCGACGAAACGTTATTCGTGAAAAAATGTCTTATAATGTGTCTACAAAAATTGAATTTGAGTGGGGGGGTTATTGCAAAATATTTTGGCGCCCAGTATTTTGGTTAGGTTAGTTTAGGTAAGGCAAGGTTACCTAAAGTTATGTTATTTTAGACATGGTAAGGTAAGGCATGATTAGGTTTGGTATGGTTAGGTTAGGCATGGTTGGGTTAGGGATGGTTAGATTAGGGTAGCAGCATGTTTCCGTTCTCAGCTCTAACGCCTTGCATCGCTCGCCGGTTCGATGCTCATCCAGGCAGCGAGCTCTTTGCAATTCTTGGTGTTCTGACTCGGCAGATGTGTGTGCATGCACGGCGCCGCGGCGGAACGGCCTTCCTCAGAGATGAGGGGGTGGGGGGGTCTCGGGTCATTTGTTCCTTCCGTCAAATTGGCGCCATTGATCTTGGTGCCCCAAGGTCGACTGCAACTACACTTACTCATCTGGGGCCAGTGGGGCTATACCCGCAGCACAAACCAGTGCATGTGGGTTTCCCAGGTGAGGGTGTGGTCTGAGTTGACTTCACTTTACCTCTATCAATCCTCCGTAAGGTAAATTCTGTGGTTGGTTACAAAGAAGTAGTCCGCGGATGCTTTTATGCTGCCTATTTTGGAATATTGCTCACCGGTCTCGGCTACAGTTGCTAACAGTCACTTGCGTCAACTGGACCGACTTGCTAGGTCAGCCAGCAGGCTCTGCTCGTGTGAATCTGTCCTATAAGACAGGGCTGGCCAGACCCTTTTATTAGGTGTGCAACAATGAGAGACATTGGTTGTATTCTTCTGTCCTTGCGCCTAAGGTCTTTAGGAAGATTACACGTGCTGCAGTTAATGCGCACTCTTTCATTTAGGAGAATGCTCGATGTCGATCTCGTCTGTTCAGTCAGTGTTTCTTGCTCTGGTCTGTTGCAGTTTGGAATTCATTACCGGCATTGGCTTTTGGTCGTGTTGGCCTGCAGGCGTTTACGTCATCTGTTATTGTTTTTGTTGGATTTTCTTAAGCAGCGTTTCGTTCTTCAAGGTGTTGCATAATCCTTCATTTGGGTTTTACTACCTGTCTGTGGGGACCAGGGGTGAAATTTTATTAATAATAATTGAGGGCGGGCATTGGATGGGCCGTAGGCCATTGCGTTAGGTTTGTTAGATTTGCCTATCCAATGTTGAAGGGAGTAGCACCCCTCGAAGGTCTTCAGATATTACTTTCGCCTTAGCCGGACTTTCAGGATGTTTTTCTTTAGTAAGTACTTTTTCTGTCTCATCTGGTGTTCTAGAAAGTGGTGTGCTTAGCCTACTTCTCTTAATAATTTACATCAATGATCTTGATTTTAACATCAGCAGTAAAATTAATTAGGTATTATATTAGGTGTTGTAAGAAGATTTAAGCATCCCTAAATAAGTACTAAGCTCTTCTAAGAGAGGAAAAGGAAGGGACATATAGTATGTAGACAGAAAAACGGGGAACCCATGCACGAAGGTTCCCACACAGGATCAACGCGCATGGGAACAGCAAGTCGGGAAACAAGAGGAAAAACAGACAACAGTAAGATAGTAGGAGTATGAAAGTGGAAGGAAGCAAAGTGGGCACGAAAGTAAAATCAGTTAATTTACAGATGTCACTAAGCTATGGCATTCTGCCGTATTGGCCTGGTTTAGAATAGTTGAGCTCCATCAATACTTCGACCTCCTAATACTAGACCAAAATGTGACAAGTGAACTTTAATGTCGATAAATGTTCGGTAATGAATGAAGGGTCGGGAAATTCCTCAGCCCGATTGGAAATAAGCGGGATAGAATTAGCTGCTATCACTGAACAATTTGTCATGGGAATAACTATGACAAAAATGCAATAACACTGGCAGCAAATTGACGACAGTGTAAAAATTGCATGTAGTGTACTAGGATCTTTTTTTAAGAAGTTTAATTACGAGTCCTTGGACATGAATACCTTTTTTCACAAAGCACTAGTGCGCCGGCATTTAAAATTTGCTGTTTAATTATTCTGGTCGCAAAATCAGTTTAGCGATATCGATAAAATGGGAAGAGACCAATGCAGTGCATCAAAGTGTTGATACCTCAACTGTAAAATATACCATATACCTTCAAGGATCGCCTACAGAAGGTCAGGCCTATCTCTCCTTGGCAAAGATGACCCAGGGAGAGCAACTAATTGAAGCATATAAGTACTTGAAGGGTTGCAATGACGTGCTTACAACAATTATTTTTACGGAGACGATGATAGGCACCGAAACAGCGGGTAAATAGTCACAGATACAAATTGATGACCTACTCTAAGTCAATAGTTTCTCGTACTTCATTGTGAACATTTGGAATAGACTCCCTTCCGTTTTATCGATGCACAATCAACAGGTTTAAAACCCGTCTTAATTAACTCTGAGGTGACATCCTCTAGGTACAGTTGCAAACAGACCCTCTCTTAACTCCCAAATCTTTAGGTACCATCCTGATCCGTTAGGTTTCATGGGCTAACTGAACGTCTCCAAGCCCCGCGGATGTGTAGCAATTAATCCTGCTTGCACGAATAACTCCTTGACGTAGTTCTTCTTTTCTTCCTCACATGTCTAAGTGATTGTGACATAATTGCATTAGCCGATCGGCTGCTCTCTGGGAAGGGGCCTGTTGATCCATCTACTGCCAGTTACCGGATCTAATCTTTTCTATTTCCGTGCTCCTAGTTTGTTAGTTATAATCAGAAAGTTTAAGCCTCCGTTTCTGAGCAGAACGATATCACAGAGGAAAGAGCAAGGGACATATAGTATGCCAATAGAAACGGGGAGCCCATGCACGAAGGTGTTCTCACCACACTGGATCAACGCGCATGGAAACAGCAAGTCGGGAAAGGAGAGGAAGAACAGATAAAGCATGTGCAAGTAGGAGTATGAAATCGGGAAGGAAGCGAAGTGGGCAAGATAGAGAAACGTCCCGAAGGCCTAGCTAATGGCTGAGGTACTCTACACGAGCCCCCTGGGGTTGCCTGGCCCTATAGCATAGGATAAACGAACCTAAATTAACCTAACCCAATGGCCTATGGCTAATCCTATGCCCCTTGAGGGGTTCCGTGCTCCAAGTGATCACTCCATCTTCTGCACTTTCTCTTCAATCCCCACCTACAATTTACTTACAATTAACTATTAAAGTTGGACCTGTCTCAAGCAGGAGTTCCCTGAGTGTCTAGATAGTTAAATCGCATTTGTGGTGAAAACAGATGCTGGTACTGTTAAATTAAATAAAATTATAATAAAACCGCTCCTTATTAGCAGTTGCGTCCGTTTATTGTGCTCTGAGTCCCACCTAAAGAAGCATAAGCTGGCTGTCATTGAGGGATTTGCCTGCCAGCAACAGCAGCTGCAGGCGGAGCTACAACTGTTTTCTGCAGGTCTGCAGAACGTAAACTGTAGCTCTTGTAGAGAATTGAACCGCTGCAAAATAGCCGTTTATATATATATATATATATATGTTGTGCGCGTTTAGTGGATTTGCGCGATCGATCGATCGCGCTGCGCATTTGGTGGATCGTTCAAATTTTAAAATGGAAAACAAAAAAAAAACAGTCTTTGCCTCTCCTAACCTACCCGACATTAAACTCGAATATAGTCCAACTTACCCGAAATAACGGCCTAGTACCTACAACATCCACCAAACGCGCAGTGCGATCGATCGATCGCGCAAATCCACCAAACGCGCACATCATATATATATATACACGAAGCACATATGCTATAATTCTTAGGCGAGCTCACTTGAGGCAGTAAGGTTATTGACATTTTTTTAGGCTAAAAATAAGAAAAAAATTCTATAAAGTATAGTTTTGTTCTGTTGTGCAGCTGTACTGCTGCCATGGCTCGGGCTACCGTGATTGTCCTTCTCTGCGCTCTAGCAGGCGCCAACGCCCTCTTGTGAGTACAAATGTGGCACCATCCTTTTAGCAGGAACCACTACTAGATCACTCCTTTTTCCATCCAAATAGAACTCACAACGTTGGAATCACTCTACATCCATAAAACTTAACCTAGCCGCAACATAATGATTACAGCAGTTCTTTTCACGACCATCCACAGTTGACGTTTTTCCTCTAACTGTACATCTCTTCCCCATATGTCCAAATCGTCAGACTGTACAAACATTGATTATAGGACCTCCGAAGCTTAACCCCATCATTCGCCTTTTACACCTCCCCCAGATGACACCTCAGTCGCCATATATTATAATGAATAAATCACTAGTTGTAGACGGTGATATCATTGATTCTAAATTCTTTAGATGGGCAATTAGTCCCAAAACACTAGGATTTTATAAATCTGTCGACATTATTATCAAATAAATATACCTACTTAAAATTTTAGCGAAAACAATATTATGGCCCTTTTCTTCGCTTGCGGCTTATAATAAAGTCGTTGGTTCAGCTACATGACGAGGCTTACCCAATCCCTATCATGAATATGGATATATGGGCTTGAAAGAAGCAAATAAACATCTGCAAATGTGACATAAGAACATGTCACTAAGTCTACTCTAAATAATTGTTGGGCCGAGGCTTGTGTTGAAGTTTACCATATCACAATGAAGTTGCAAGGTTATTGTTTTATCAAGAAAAGTTTCAAGTATTCCTATAAAATCCAGTTGATAGTCAGTGCCAAAAATGAAGTTTTAGTAATCTCGTACGTGAGTCCTATAACTCTGATATCTTATTTCTAATCCTTCACTTACTTGGTAATTTTCTCTAATCGTAAATAAGAGGCCGCTAGATCTGCCAATATAAAGTCGCTGCGAACTGTCCTAACCGAATGCTGGAAATGAGCCGTTTAATTTTGAATAGAATAAAACTTCGTGGTCATGTAGCCATGTCTTTTGTAGACAAAGATGGTTTGCTTTAGTAAATAGGTCCTCCACATGAGCAGGAGTATTTTTGTATGCACGACATTTAAAAGTACAGATATGAAAGTGCCTATCTGAGCAAGCGAAGGAAAATAAGCAAGAGAATATCTACAGCGATAGTATCTTACAAGCTCACGGTGATCCTCACATCCTGAGCGTTGCTTGCAGTCTGCTCCTGCTCCGTCTTGTAAATAACAGCAACCTTTTGTGCCTGAGAGATATACAGTACTGGTTAAATGTATTAAAAGACTGCCAATTTCTTTTAATAATGTCATATGTACATAGACGTTTCTTGCCTAGTTTTGTATGTTATCGTAACAGACACTGCAAAGAGCCAAAAAAGTTATTTTGGCTACAAGACAGCGCAAAATTTCGTAGTTTTGCTACACATACGGTACGACGCGAAACGTAGCACCATTCAAGCATGCAGGTGGCGATTATGAATAAAGCTTTCCTTTCAGTTGCATAAATTTTAAGGGTTCTTGGAGCATTTTGGTGTATCATCTGCCTTGCTCCAAAACCTCTAAGTGTATCATCAATATATGAAGTGCATCATGTAACCCCTATATGCTTGATGTCACACTTACTCTGCTAATACGATAAAACTAATCGTCTATGTATATTATAATTCTGCTTGAGTCTCCATCCGTAAGTTCGTCCGTGCATCCTTCCCTGCATCTGTACATTACGCTTTACACTATCAGCTAGAGGCAAATTTAACTTGCCACGAGCTCTGTTTTTCTCTGCGAAGGAGCTCAATAATATCTGTCTACTTTTCGCTTGCTCTTAAAGAAATTTTTTGAGTTAGTTTCGAAGCGAACATATGAAGTTCCTTTTACACATATCATACCTACATACTGTACCAATTTTCATATCTTCAAATATTCACGTTGCTAAGGTCGCATAACGATCCAAATATGGGACGGTTCGTATCCAGAATAAGGTGCTGCGAGCTGTTCTCAACTGCTTTGTTTTAAAGCATTTTTGAAGTGAAAGCGCGATGTTTAAAGAAATCACTTAACCTGACAGACAAAGTGCTTTCGGCGACATGAATCAATTAGTGAAAAAAGGGCTGAGTCTGTGAAATTTTTATTTTGTGGGAAGGCTTTCGCACATATAAAGTATAAAGTAGCCACGGTTCCCGCTATTGAATTGAAATCGGGAAATTCACCGATAAAAAATGAAAATATTGACAATGTGAAAACCTAGATAATATCTTTAGACGATGATAAACAAAGGTAGCGATGACGTGGAAATATAGAAGAAACAATGAGAAAAGTACATCCGAAGAGTGATATTACTATATTTGTTTTTATGCTGTCTTTATGACCATATCATGAAATGTAAGAGCGAACACGGCAATTTTTTACATTAGGCGAGCCAGTCTATTTTCTTTATTCATGGTCAGATCGTTTTGAAACTTGCACAGTATACGTGAAAATGAATTTAAAGAACATTTTATTCATGTAAATTTTTCGATTTTCGCAATAGTTTTTAAGTAATGTTGACATTATACTTTCTTCATTTCCACCAATCACAAGCCTGCTTGACGCGAGTTACTCTTTCCAACCAATAAAAAACTTGCGTGACGCGGTGGTTGACCAATGAGAGTGACGCGTTGGTGTCAGCCAATGAGGAGCGTGTATACTGTATGGCTGCAACTATTGGGGGACTTACCCTAGTTTTTTCGAAATTTCAGATGGTATCAAGGATTTTTAGAACAATTTCGGGAGTTTTTCAACTTATTATTTGACAATTACGTAAATAATTAATAATTATGTACTACCGCGTATATTCCGCTTATATTGAGATGAGCATAAAGTGTTTATTTATAGCGTGAAGCTTCTATTTACATTCTTTTATAAATATTTGGGGAATTATTTTAACTTATGGGGGAATCTGAACTTCCATTTTAAGTGATTTTTTTGCAGGTAATCGCTTTAGAGTGCGAACGTATAGCTGTTATTTCTTGTGGTGTTGTGTTCTTATTGGTATATTTTGCAGTACGAACATTTTATTTTCATTATTTATGGTTCGATTGTTATCAAACCCGCACAATAGACGTAAAATTAAATTTTATTTATTCTATTTTTCTTGAATTTCAGTTTGGTTAGTATATGTAAGAATAGGATAAATTAGCGTAGGATAGGTTAGCATAGGTTACGATAGGATATCATAGGTTAGGATAGGTTAGCATAGGTTAGGATAGGTTAGGATAGGTTAGCATAGGTTAGGATAGGTTAGCATAGGTTAGGATAGGGTAGGTTAGGTTAGGTTATCAAAAACTATGGCGAAAATAAAAAAAATTACATGAATAAAATGTTCTTAAAATCCAATTTTACGAATACTGTGCGAGTTTCATAACAATCGGACCCTAAATAAAGAAAATAGACTGGCTCATCTAAAGTAAAAAATTGAAGTAAAAAATTGAAAGTAAAAATTGAAGCTTTGGCGAGGTCCACCGCTGAACAGAGTTTCAGGCATACACGGGCTACGTTAGGCCTCCTGCGTACGGGTCGGAATACGGAAGCGCTTCACGTTCTTGGAATACCAGTTTCTATGCAGATTGAAACTCAATAGAAATTGCAAGAGAGAGACGAAGCTGGGAAAGCGGCCCTCGCTATAGCGGAAAAGCTGCTGCAGCTCGTATTTTAGGCAGCTTTTGAATAAAATAATATTAGACCAGCCTAAAATGCATACACCGCAACGTAATGGGAAAGATAGGAAGGGATGTTCCCATGTTTTGACTCCCGTATGCAGCAAACTTAAGGTTAGACGCATCTCGTAAGGATTAAGAGGCAGGCGCTGTATATGGGGTAGCTTTGGTTGAGGATCTGTATTAGGTCGAATTAAAGTGTAAGTAGGTAGCGTAGGATAAGATTGATTAATTTTAAAAAGTGAGGACATTAACTAACGATAGAATTTCCGCGGGTCCCGCTAGTCATTTATTATCTTGCAAAATAGTGGACAGACCTAGCGTAGTATTCATTTTACTTCAATTATTCTAGCATTTTGACGATATGGCATTGGTAGTGTGGAAGTAGGAGAAGATGAAGGAATGAAAAATCTCTCGATTCTCGGATTCTAACAGGGCTGGCTTCTCTTTTTCTTCAACATCTAACTTTCCAAATTCTGCAAATAAAGTAAATTTAATGGAATACCTCTTTAGGTGCATTTACTTTAAACAAAGTGATGTATAATCATAATTACAGTACAGTTGAAATGTATGGAGGTGATGCAATTACAGTATATTATGTCTGATGCTCCTGCGTATTTCAGTTTTGTGACAATAATGAATGTAATTTTGATACATAAGTGCATCAAAGGACGCCAAAATTTTTCTCTGTGTAAGTGATGATAAAAAATATCAGTTTGGCCTAGGGCGGACAGGCACCTGTTGGATAAATATAGTGCAAGTTACTGACATGATGGTGCTAATATGAAATGATGTACTGTAGTACAGGAAACTAACGCATATCGTTTCTTGTATGTTGCAACAAAATGAACAATTTTGCATGTTTAGATTGAAATTAGCGGCTACAATGAAATGGTACTTTCTCCCACACTCATCTAGAAGGATTTGCAAAAAATTACTTGCCTATATAATTTTGACCATTACTGTACGTCGGCAAGCAGCTCATGCAATTGCTGCAGGTAAAGGCAAAGTCAGTTTGACCTCACCTCTTCTTTCGAACCTTGTGATGTTGTTTTTAGAGAAATGTGTGGTGAAGATTTGGGATCTCAAGCTATTTCATATCAGTCGCGCTTGCATTATCGTCTGCTCGGTTCAGGGTTTTGTTCTCTTTTTCATTTTCCCCCTCAGTCTTCTAAATGATAGAGACCATATGGCGATAGCTTATAATGGGCCGGGGAGTACCTCCTGGCGGCTCTATGGGAATGGGCTCGTTGGTTCGTCTACTGCCGATGTCTAATATCGAAGATATCTTTCTGTGCAGCGAGCGAAACAATTTCTTGATGTCATCTGAATGAGACTTACTACATATGTACGGCGACGAATAGGCTCTTATTCTTGAAGCCGTTCATGGTGTATTTTGCCGTTATATTTATTCTGGTAGTGAATCATAGTGGGGCATCATTTTCCCGTTACTTTTACCCGGGAACTTTCGAAGGAATTGGCCACCCTGTAACATAAATCATCTATCCGTCACTGAAGGTTAGCACAATAGCATATGCTGGCATGGCAGGCGGTTACTCTTCTCTCATGTGAGAAGAAATGCGACACGCATACAGAGAACACACAATTATCTACAACATGTATAATTCACAGAGAACTTGCAGGTTTCATTATTTCACCAGGCGCAGATTTCGTTTGGTGTTCGGTAGCTCTCTTTTAGCCGTGTCTGAAATGTTCAAGTTACTTTAATGCTGGCGGAGGGAGGCAAGACATCAACATCTCCACTCGTGCAGTAATAGGCTACACGAGTGGTGCGCAGCAGTAGATCGAAGAACTATTAACCGAAAGCTTCCGCTGTTTACTGCACTTTAACTCCAACAAATGTTATACTTGAAAGTAGCTAACAAAACGCTCCGTTTTGTAGCTCCGAATGCTCGAGAGCCCTGGCGCCATCACCGATGGAGCTGCTGGCGGAGGTCAAGGCTCACAAAGAATGTATTGAGGAGCAGTTCAAGGATCAGGTGCAAGCCACCATCCTCGGCCGTAAGTTACTTACTTCTACGGTATTTGTTTGCTAATCTTTACTACTCCAGCCCTGCTAATTTAAGTGGGGCAGCATTGTTACCAATTCTGCCTTTCCATGACATTACGCCTGCAATCTTTCCAACTAAAAAAATTAGAAAAGATATACAAAAAGTTTTGACAAAAATGTAAAAGTATTTAGTGAGCCAAGGTTTAGGTAGCTCTTCAGTCGTCATCTATTGACAAAACACTGGAGAGAACTCACGTACATGCAAGCTTTGTAGCTCTAAATTTATCCCCACAGATCCCAAAAAGTTTTACTATCAATGTCGGGAATAACCAAAAGTCGCATGGAGCGAGAACAGGGCTGTAGGGTTGATGAACAATGTTGTATAGCTTGCTTTCTGTCCCAAATTGCCGAGTGTTATCCGAAAATCTTGATGCAATCAATTTTCAAAATTAGCAGGACCTTGCCAGAAAGATAAATCCAGAGCACAACAAATGTATATCTGCTTGCGAGAAGTCTGCGTGTCTGCCTGCTTTGCCCAACAAATCTCACGGTTAAGGAAGTACTTGAATCTTGGATTAGAGTATGTTGAAAAGGCTGCGGCTCGACAAAGGTGTATCTATTAATTTTTATCACTCTGTGGCCAAACCCATTCGAACGTCCTACTTATTTGTAGCCAGTGCACTGCTGTAAAATTCCATTTCTTCCCACAGTATTCATGCCCGAGTGGATGGAGAACTTGGTTGGCAACGACGGTGGTATACTCGCAGATGCGCCCACCGGCTTTGAAGATACCTCGCTCCTCGAGACGCTCAAGGATCCATCTCAGTTCTTGGAGAACATGAACCTCGTTGCTGACGCCAAGGATCTGCGCAAGTGCATCGCTTCCAAGCTGGGCCAGGTATTGCCAGTCGTGTCTTATGGCTGTGATGATAGAGATCACTTCTTACGTTAGTCTCGAAAATATTCGATCAAGAAAAATATTTATTTGCAAGATATACCCTTTAGTTGTTTACTCTGTAGGATATCCTTGACAACAGCATGGATATACTACGAGTGCATAAGATGATGTAGTATCTGTGACCCTAGTTGCAGACCTACAGCAGACCTACAACCCTATTTCATAGTCAGCATTTGGAATAGACTCCTTTCCCACGTTGTTGGTGCGGAGTCGGTCAACTCGTTTAAAAATCGTCCTGACATACATTGGGAGAGACATCCTCCACAGCTAAGAACTCCTTCTCCACGAGTCGCAAGCACTTAACGGCCAAAGCTTCCCAGGCCATTTTAAGCTGACTTCTCCTCACTTCCGCTCCATCTATATATTTAAGCTCCGCATATCAGCGGCCATCGATCATGCTTGCGGGCATTAATGACCATCGCTTTGGCGTAGACTCTTCTCCCCCTTCTTTTTTATTAATCCTTTTTTCTCTTTCGTCTTCCATTTTTCTCCTCTCGTTTCTCCATTCCTCTACATCATACTAACATAATGGCAATAGCTCATAGAGGGCCGGGGAGTAAGTCCCGGTGTCTTTTTTGGGAATATGCCTTTTGGTTCGTCTACTGCCGCCTATCTAATCTAATCTCTCTGCACTGCCAGCAGGCAAGAGCCGCCTAACATGGCAGGGGGACTGACGATTCTCTATGTTTCAGGTGAGGACTATTTTCTTCATCGATAGCTTCAAACAATCGGAATTCAAGGACAGCATCAGGGACAAGGTCGAGGGCACTGACGTCCAAGCTAACGTTGAGAAAGGACTTGATGAATGTGGCGACGTAGAAGATTACAACGTAAGTAAAGAGTGTTGCACGTATGTACCTCCGAGAGATGGTCCAGTAACCGCCATTATACAGTTTGTACTTTCCAGAAACATTCCAGTAGCCACTAAGTAAACCTTTTTTTTCCTCAAGAGATACGGTAGTAGCTACGAAGTCAACACCAAGTAAATAGTTTGATGTATACACGAGATCCTGTTAATAGATAGTTAATTGTAAAATAAAATACGGTACAAAATTACGTCACCGATGGCTCCAATGTCGCATCAGCAGTCAACGTTTACTGCACGTTTGTTGCGTTGCCAGAAATATAGACAGTGCCAGTCCAATGGTTAGCTCCAGCCCTCGGGACTTTGTCGCTGCTAGACCTAATAACTCGCTTAGTCACAATCCGCTGATGTATTTTTGCTACTACGCCAAATAACACTGCTGTAAGGTCTCATCCAAGTGATGTGGCTATTCAAGGATGCGCTCATAAAAAAATAGGTGCTGTAATAGGAAGTTATTGTCCTCGGTGCCGCTTAGTTACTGACCGCAAGTTTCTGTCTCGCTAACCACTCCTTTGCTTCGCTCGTGAGGTCTCATATTTTCATTACCTGAAGATGGGGCGAACCGTAACAGTTCAGATCAGCAGCTACAGACCCATTTCTACCCATCTCTGTTCGAAAAAAAGTATCTTAGAACTCTGTGTTCAGCAGCCTTGAGGCGTTTTCAATTGGACGGTGAAATGAAGCTTAACGTATCTGCAACACCAGACACGAGCTTTCTTCGTCATGATCGTTTTGGTGCTCGCTGGCGCGCTAGCAAGTTACCGACAAGGTAAGTGATAGGCACAAGCACATAATATACACCTATATTTTCGTTAGGTTACAGTATATGCACACAAGCTACAACAAGAAAGCAGCTACGGAAGTAGCATCTTCAGCGCTGTGCGATACCGAGCCCCAATCCTCAGTAGCGGGATGCTGGACGTGTTGCGGGAGTAGCGCAATACTTGAGCGTGAGGTTCGGGCATGGTCAGGAGACCCGGAAGTCTCCGGACTAGTGCCTTGTCCGCTTTTCAGTAGCGGTCGTAGGAGACGTGTATCATTGCACGAGTCGCGTGAAGCTGATTGCAGGAGCTCGCAGTAGCTTCTGAGCGGTATTGTCGTAGTGGCTGAGCGGCCTAGCTGGTTGGTTGAGTGCATGCGCCTAATCTCGTACTGTAGTACAAGGTGAGTGCAGATCGCGCATGCGCGTGGAAAAGAAGATAGAAGCGTGCGACTGCTTTTCGCCAGTTGCACGGCGCCAGAGTAAGGGGATGACAGACTCAACACATTGTATTGCAGGTGTTGAAAGCACCTTGATCTCGACTAAGATAGCTGAAAAATGAAAGTTTATTTAACAGAAGGTCGATTTTTCCAAGTCTAAAGCTCAACTGTTTAATGTTCCACGCCTGAAATCGATTGAACTCATTTAAGCCAGGGGGTGCAGGTCTGAAGCTTCAGGCAAGTCAAGCACTTCAATTCATATTCTGCCAGCCAGTCGAAGGCGCTTTTAATGCATTTTCTCGCACGGTTTTCGAATGTGAGTTTAAGTTCAAATCGTTTATGCCAAGTGATGCTATGCTTGAAGTTCATCCGTTGGTTTGCAGCTGCGTTTCATTTTATGTCTGTTAGCACAATAACTCAAAACGTTACAGATGTAGCTTCATGAATATTACAGGAATTGTTAGTAATGTAAAAAGACATAAATGATTAAATTTTGGTGATGAGAGGTTGGTCCATGTTCGTCTTAGCTGCTACTAACGGTTGACATAAGTCAAACAACAGGTATGTTTGACTTATTACCTCCACCAAGGAGGTTATGTTTTCGTCCAGTTTTTGGGCTGTTTGTCTGTCATCAAAATAACTCAAAAAGTTATGGACGGATTTTCAAAAAATTTACAGGAATTGTTAGGTATGTTACGAGGAACAGATGATTATCTTTTGGTGAAGACCCGTCCATCCATTTGTTTGTTTGTCTGCCTCATTTTTCTCAACGCCATAACTCAAAAAAATATTGAGCAGATTTATTTGAATTTTACATGGGTTGTGAGGTATATCATGAAGAGTAAATGAACAAGTTTTTGTGATGATTTGTTAGTTCGTTCGTACGTTTGAGTTGTATTTGCCATAATGTTTGTTACGCAATAACTCAAAAATTTTGAATGGATCTTTATGAAATTTGCAGGAGTTGTTAGTAATGTTGAAAGATATATAAGATTTAATTTTGGTGCAGATCGGTTGGTTCGTTTGTATGTTTGACTTATGTGTGTCATAATGCTTGTTAGCAGCATAACTCAAACAGTTATGAAAAGATGTTGAAAAAATTACAAGAAACTGTTAATATTACTAAAAGGTACAAATAATGAGACTTTGGAGTTGATACATACGAAATCGTTGTTTCAAAGTCAATTTTAATTTTTCGTTACCGTTGTCTTACTTGGCGTAGGTATGCGCTCTCAGAGTGCTCTATTTATTTTGTTTTAACCATAAGTTAAAAAGTAGTTAAAGGACTTTCATGAATTTTACAAGAGTTGTTGGGTTGGGTATATTACAAAGAGTAAACGATCATATATTTGTGATAATCTGTTTGTTCGTTTGTTTGGCGTTGTGTTTGATTTTATGTTTGTAAACACAATGACTCAAAAATTCATGGATTGATCTATATGAAATTTACAGGAATTGTTAATAATTTTGGAAGATATGGTTGGTTATATTTTAGTGATGATCAGTTGGTCCGTTTGTGTGTTTTACTTATGTTTGTTAATATGTTCTTTGCAGTATAACTCAAGCGTTATCAATGGAACTCCAAGAAAATTAGAGAAGCTGTAGATACAGTCGAAAGGCACAAATGTATAGATTTTGGCGTTGATACAATGATAATCTTAGTTTCAGAGCCAATTTGAATTTTTTGTTACCGCTGCCTTGCTTGGCGGAGGTATGCACTCTGACAGTGCTCTAGTTAAGTAGTCTTTTGCAAGTTCGTTAACGAGAGTCGGACCCGACACTTACTGTTGTTAATGTGTAGCTGTACCGCGCGCAGCGTATAACCTTGTAGCTGATATTTTTCCTAGTTTTGCCGAGCAATTGAATGGCTTCTGCGTATTATGTATATAGAGTTTTCTGTAATATTTCGCCGAAAGGATTATAAACTATGGCAGTAGCCGCCAAGTGAGCAGTTTATACAAAAGGAACATGTGCTTCTCATGTGGATGCTATGTCCAACATATTGAGGGTAATTGCCATACCGAGCAATTTATGCATTAAAAATATGATAGAAGCCTCAAATTAAGCAGCTTATACTTACTTAGTTGCTGCTAAGGAAGCAGTTTATTTATTCTACAGAAGTGTTAGTAGCCACTAAGTAAATGGCTTTAGCATTTAACAAACATGGTAGGAGTCGCCAAGTAAACAATTTATAACCTAATTGATTTCATCCCTAAGAACGAAAGCTTAGATATGGAGTTAATTTTCGATGCCAAATTAGCAGAACAGTAATGCATTACCCAACCATGTGTTGAATGGTGCGATAATAGTATAGTGCATGCGCACTATTGCAGTAAAAGCTGTCTGATGTGTTACTGTCGTGTCTGCAGACCACCGCCTACATGGAGTGCATCATGAGCTACTGCGAGACTGGCGAGGCCCCTACCGACGAAGAGTAGAATCATGCCGCTGCAGCGATGAAGTCTCCTTAGGAGGCGGGGATCAACAGCTTCCGGCCTCTTTGCTAACTATAAAACTAAACTGAAGCAAGAAGGAGTTCTTTATTATTCCTGCAGTTGCACCTCGGGGACCGCACTGTGTGAGTGTGGAAGGGGGGGGGGGGAGTCAGTGTCAGCGACGATATTCTGCCTCTGTGCCGACACTGCGCTGTGCATCGGGTCGACGTGTGGGGCGGCGTGCTGCTGGTACTGTACGCAGCGGGGTTTAGGGCGAAGTGCTGTTGGCAGTGTACATGGCGGGGAGTATAGGACGAATTGCTACTGGCAGTGTCCGCAGCGGGTGGTGGTGGTGGGTGAAGTGCTGCTGTCATTGTACACAGTGAGGTGGGGGGGGGGTTGAGCGGCAAAGAGCTGCTGTCAATGGACACAGCGGAGGTGTAGAGCGAAGTGCTGCGGTCAGTGTATAGTGACAGCACTGAGTACAGTGTACTCAGCTCCTTTTGTATCTTGGATATCAGTAGTTGAAGCATCAGATCGAAGTTTGGATCAGCGTATAGTTTCATCTGTCAGGAAGAGATTCAGGTAAGATGTCATAAGCGAAATGGCTTATGGAAGACATGAGCCTCGAAGTAAAGTATGGGGAGAGACGACATTAGTCTTTGCAGTAGTGAGTTAAAAAATGGGTTGTCGGTGGCTTTCTCATGGCGGTTTTCTGCAGCCTCGTCCTGATAACTCCGTTCTCGAAGTCACTTTAGAAGATACTCAAATGCGTGGCCTGCAACCGATTAGCTGACGAACACGAGCGGCAGATGCTAACAAACAATCCTAATATAATAAAACGCTTCGTGTATTTTTTTATTTCGAGTCAGCTCTTAAGAATATAGATAGAAAACTAGGCCAGGTTGCATATTTTTTATGAATTTATGTTTTCATGGAGATCGATGACCAGGTTGCAGAAGATAGCGAAAGTGGGATGCTTTTCACGCTAACTGAATGCACTTCTTGCTTGAAACACTTCTTGATATGGGAACAATATGTATGCAGCTTCTAGAGTCCGATTGTATAATTTTTTTTTTCTCTGGTCACAACGTGTAAATTCGGCAGAAGATCAAAAGAGCACCGCGACGGCCAGTAGACAATTATTTAAATTAAATTATTTCTAGCTTACAGTCTTTCTCTGAGAGCAGATTTCGCATCAGAGGCCATAATTTCAGCACTACAATGAAGCAGATATTTAAGTATGAAAGACAGTATCATGGATACGGTGCTCGCACATTGCACACAGAGGTGCAGTTTCTAATCGCAGGTCAGCTCTTCCTGTAGCTTTTGTTACGTCATAGATGAGCAATCACTGTTGTGTCCTGAACAATTTTACTTCACAAAAATAATATTGACTGGATAAAATGGGAAAATATTAACCAACAAGTTGTTAATTTGATTTAAAAGCCGTCTGACTTCAGAGTTTTGTAGACAAGAAACATCGATAATATTTCGAGCGGATGCTGCTATGTAGAAGAAACTCTTATCCTGCACACCAACTTATGATGAAAATAACAAAATGAGGTCTGGGTCGTCATCAGTAAGACACTAATTCTTGTGAAAATACTAAAGAACTGCCAGTCTGCGTCTTTCTTACTCTGTGATTGTATTCAAGTTTGTTACAGTGTTTTACTCAGGATTTTACTTTGGAAGACACACGTTTAATTAAGAAAAAAGATAGAGAATGTAAAAGATGAACGAGACTACTACAGTCTCAAGAACGAAGACGTGCTACCAATGAGAGAGATGAAGCACCTATGCGGCACAGTGACAAAGACTTGAAGCAGAAGGATTACAGAAGGGAAGTAAGAGTTGCTAATAACCGTGAAAAAGGAAAATGTGGAAATGGCAAGTTAGAGAAGAGAGCAAATATATTGATTATTGCGTAAATTTTTTCACGCACAGGTCCACTAATTATCGTTCAGAAATCACAAGGCGATGAATATTTATGGAGCATCGTAACTTAGATACCAAGGGCTATTTACATCCAGTGAACTAAAAACTTCGCAGCTAATGCAAACGAAGAAGCGCACGAGTCTGTTGTTATGCAATTATAAGAAATCTCAACGTACATCTACGTCATTCATTCCAGCCAGCGAGCAAGCTCGTGTGCAAACCAGCCGGCGTGTCAGCCAGTTCGTAACATGAAGTGACCCATAACCAGTATCTCGGTTATGTCGCTACCCCGATATTTACTTCGCGACAGGAAAAAAAAAAACTCCATCCAAGCTTGAGCCTCTCGTATACCTCTCTAATAAATGGGTGTCATCAGGTACAAAACTACCTACTTGTCAAAACGATGTGGGCTCCAAACAATAGAGTAGCTCGAGCATATTCCAGAAACAATATCAGCTATAGTATCTTGGAATTCTAGTTTCTTTCTACTTCAATTTGTTATTAAGTTGATGAATTTTCTCTCAGCTTAATCCTTAACATCATGATGGAGAGAAAGACTACCCAACCATGTGAGAGAGCCAAGGAGAAAGCAACCAGCCAACCAGTAAACTGCGTTTTACTGTATAGTAGATGGAGTATGTCAACGTAGCACTATTGGGAAATGCTAATAATCGAGGAAATTTACCCTGTAGACCAGACGTATACCTGCAAAGTGTTCAGGGCTGTTGAATTCTGCTACATAAATATCTACATTTGAAAGTTGTTTCGTCGAAGTGCCCACTCTCTGGCGTACGACAGACAGCCCAGCAGCTGTCTGTCGGCCCTTGTTGCTTCTAGCTTTTTCATTTTCTTATTTTCCGTTTGGGGCTCTCGGAGGCCGTTCGTGAGTCAAGTTCAAAAAATTATTTCTTTCCCGTTGCTCTCTTGCCAACAGCAACACAAGATACAGGTATACATCTTGTAAATTAGGGGATAAGGAGTGAAATACGTATACTTTCTTTGAAAAGGCACCTTATATGAGATAACACGAAGTTTGGTCACCCTTCTTATTTTACTACAGACGTTGAATTGAAAGAAAAAACAGTTGGCAGCGGTACCCCTGAATCAGAAGTTTTAATTACCTATTACAAAATAAAATTAAATGTGTGATTGATATTGTAGCGGGGAAGCAGCGCTAATGTTATATTATAGACTAGATTTGGATAAATTTTTCAAAGAATAAGAATATTTATACATATATTTTAATACTCTATACAACAAATTTGATGAGCCAGAATGAATTGGCTGATAAAATTCATTAATTACATATTATAAATTATAAAACGAGCAAACGGGGGCGTTGAAACCATTTTATTTATTTATTAAACACCAGGAAAGTAATAACTAATTTAAAACCGGAACGGCAAATGAAGCAGCAGAACACAAGGAATGAAATAAAAGCATAAATATAGATTGGAGTGTAAATATGACAAGAAGCTTTATCATCAGTATGACTAGGTAAATGGAATTATGCAACGCAAACACTTATAGATGGTGCGTGTCAGCTGCAGCCCTAGTAGTCGACATGACATTCAATCTTGCTACCTAGTCTTCAAATGGTTCCAAATAAATTCATAGGCTCGGAAAGGTTCAGTCTAGTTTTATGAAGTCATCAGACCCATTTATATCTTCGGGAGGGCCGTGCGGTACTAGATAACCTTGGTCAGTTCAAGTAAACGTTCTGCACGCGACAACGCACCGGCTTAAGTCTGAGATTTCTCTTCAATATCTCAGCTTATCGAAGTACAGTCATTCCGGGATAAAACGAAGGCACTGGCCAGGCTCACAATAGCACAGTATGTCAATTCGTTTCAAGAGCTTCATTCAATTGGTCTCACTCAATTTTGACCTCATCTGAGATACACTCAAGTATTGTCATTTCTGTTAACTTTTTATACTATAACACCTTTATTGTTCTTGAAACTTACAGTCCCATTCTAAAACACTTCTTACATTAAAACATCAGAACGTGTCTAGCTAAAAGCGAAGTAATCGCTTATGGGACACTATGCATAAATCAAATATTGTCAGAAATATATGAAGTAGATGTCAATAAATGTTTTTATGACATTTCACGACTCGCAAATCAAGAGACCGTTTCTGACAACATGAATCTCTGCACTGGCTGGAGGAATAACATCGCATGTTGGCTAGTCACGCTTTAAACATCAAGGATGCAACCTAATCTAACTTCAGCAAATGGAAATTAACTAAACTATTAGAGAAACAAGGCTCGGGATGATTAGTGCTTGTTAATATTCTGTTCTACATTTAAAAGTAACAAGTAGCTAATTGCATTTAATCACAATAATATTGCACATTGATTATTTGTGGCCGATCAGACAGCGATAAAAACAAACCAGTTAATGATATTGCACAGTACACTTTCTTCAACATCTAACCTATGTAACAGAACAAAATATAAAATAAACAAAGACATTATATTATTTCTGGTAACGACTAAGAACAAACTGTTTGTACTCTGTATTGCGCATTGGTTGTATAAGATCAGGTGGTAGAGCGTTAAACGTGCGGACGCTCAGGAAAATTACAAAACTTTTGTATGTCGTTTCTAGCAGGAGGTAGATTGAATTTAGAGTTACGTGTATAATGAGCATGAGTGGATAAAAGATGAACATAGTATTCCCAAACAATTCTGGATCATTAAACATCGTGTTACGAATAAATTTTAAAAGAAAGTATTGGTAGATATCATCAAGTTTTATTAGTGATAACTTCTTAAACATGGCATAAACTGATATAAGAGTAATATCGTTCATGTCTCTTTTCACATTAAGAATGACCCTTAGTACAACGTTAATGGCGATTTTAGCTGGACGTAGTACGTTCTCTGATGCTTTTCCCCATACAATTATATTTTGCACAAGATGTGAATGTACTATTGCATAATATAGTAGAACTAGGGATTTCCTGGACAAGTACCTTGAAACTGCATAAATTGTTTCTTCCTCTGTATTAATTGTAGCACAGCTCGTTGATATGTCTAGAAAAACAGAGATTGTTATCAATAATCGCGCCTAAGTATTTAAAAAATGATACCCATTCTAACTTACTATCATTAAAGTGCACTTCTGGTTAAGGCGGGTTAGGTCTTGAGGTAAAAACCCTTAGCTTCGTTTTCTTTGCTTTCGGAGTTAACCGATTGAGATCTAACCAGTTTAAAAGAAGAATTATAAGTCTATTAGTTTTGGCAACTGCATTGTCAAAATTTTCATCGTAAATATGGAATACAGCATCGTTCGCAAATAAAATGGCATTAGACTTCAAAAACACGCATATATCGCTAATATAAACACTGAACAAAAGATGACCAAGTATTGAACCTTATGGTACCCCGAGGTTAATATTTCTGAGTTCACCGTGTTGAACGCTTTTTTAGGTTCTAAGAACAGACAAATGTAAAAGATTTTTTTTTTTTCATAGGCAGACAGTATATCATTTATAAGATGGGTAATAGCTAGCGTGGTACTCCTACCTTTTCTAAAACCATATTGCGACGGGATTAAAATATTGTGCATTGAAATAAATTGCGACAGTCTAAAATGGATAACTTTCTCCAATATTTTGTTTAGTAAGCTAAGAGTCGATCGATATTGGTCAATGATTATCAACATCTGTAGCATCACCTGCTTTAAAAATTGGTAAGATACGGGGCATTTTTAAAACTCTGGAGTAAATGCCAAGTAAAATACAGCGATTAAATATTGCACATACGTAGGTGACTACTAATGTTAGGCAATACTATTAATAAATGTCTCGGTTGTATCTCGTTTTTTTACAGCGTTTTTCTTTCATTGACTTAACTATATCAACAATTTGTCTGGGCATAACTGGATCTAGTTCAATAGCTTGGTAAAATCATGGCCTTGGTATGTCATAAATTCGAACGGCTGGAGGAAACTGGGTAGCCAAGTGAGTGGCAACTGAAGTGAAGTGAGTGTTAAATTTATTTGCAATTTCGCGCCCAGATACAGTCCTATTACCCACGGAAATACTTTTTACTTTAGTCGTGCGTCCTCGGTTCAGCTGCTTATTGATGACATTCCAAGTCTTTCTGGGATTACTTGATGCATTGCCGATCATGGTATGATTATATATATTTACTTTTTCGCAGAACGGAATCAAATACATTTCTATAGGTGGAATAGGATTTTCTAATTATAACACCATTTCGAAAGAGTTTAAAAAGGGCGTGTTTCTTAGCAATTAGTCTCCTAAGATCATCGGTCATCCAGTTTGATTTTTGCTTCTTCATGCGACAACGGTATTTCAGCGGAAAACAATCATGATATACACTGTATAACTTCTCTGATAACTTGGTCATGGCTTCACACGGGTCACCGTCACACGAGGCAGAAAGATTAAGACTTGCAACTCCCCTAACAAACTTTTCGATATTGTTCCTATTCTTAAAGTTACGATAACTGAATCTTTTGGGTTGTTAAGCCTCCTTGATATTAAACACTGCAAACGTAGGGAGAGGGTCGCAAAGATCACTGTCAATGATTCCAGATTCGAATATTCTCTCAAAACCACTGTTAGTCCAAATATGATCAATCAGCGAATACTTCGTTGTCGGATTGTCGGGAGAATACCTCGTTGGTATGTTTATCAGAGGGAAATATGCATGCCTGTTCATTGTGAGTAAGAAATCTTTGATACTGCGAAGATTTAGCGGGTTATATAAATTGACATTGAAGTCACCACACCTGATTGATGGGATTGACAAGGGCAAGTTCGAAAAAAAGACTTAAAAATTCATTCAGTTGGAAGAGACTTGACATAGGAGGCCTATAGCCCCACGACGAAACAAAAGTTGTTAAAGATAATGTTAACAGCTCTATAACTTTAAAACATGCTATAAGTTATCCAAACATTTTACTTTGGATTTCTGTAGAGTGTATACAGTGATGCCTCCGCCATATACATTTCTATACAAGCTGTGTCTCTCATAACCTGACAACTTAAAGATATAATCGATGGAACTACCTAACCATGTTTCCGTGAGAACAATAATAGCAATCAAAAATCAAAACTGGAAATAATTTGCTCAAACAACACAAAATTCTTCCTCGTGCTTCGGATGTGTACTGCATTTAAAGAAACAGAATAATCGGGTACCGAAAGACTGGGCACATGATCAGGAGAAACATTGTGACAGACTATGTGAGGAACATCATTTACATCATCATCTACAAAATAAAATGCAGGAACCGCCGTATTCAGCGACACGACATTTACTCGTTTCGATTGAGTTTCATGATGCCATATTGACTATGCACTGCAATTGAACGATTGTCATTGTTGAGCATTTTTACATAGATAGTACCATTAAAGGTATACATAGTTTGATATTGTTATTCTTAGATTTCTGCTGTCTGAATTCATAAAACATTTTGGATATATGTCTAGTTAAGTACTTGGACGCAAATAAGTCCGAGGACCGAGATCGCTTTATGACTCGAAGAGTGTTATTTCTTGCTTGATGCGAGCAAAAGCTGACTTTCAAGTGGGGAACGTCTCTATCGATAGTTGAGACACTTACTAACTCTCCCTGCCCAATGTCAGTGCATCAGACGATGGCACAAATAGAGGTAATAAGAAGTAAGTAAGTAGTATAGAAACGTAGCCATAAGTAACTAGCCAGTAAGACGTAGAAGGTTTAGCTGCGACACGCACATCTAGGTGGGGAAGCACGACGGAGGGAGAGAGACGTCACGAAAGATACTGGGAAAAACACAAGGAGTGCCACAAGAGAGTGGGAGAGCAGTAAGGGATCGGTATTAGGACGGAGTGCGGCCAGACACTCGTAAGAAGACAGAAACAATCCACAGCACTAGGGAAGGCAAACAGGGCCGGAGTATAAAGGCTCAGGCACAGGAAAAGGGGCTGACTCTCGGTGGCAGTCTCAGATACTAACAGGTGTGCAGTGAGTGAAGGGCAGTCGCACTTCGTTATTAGTGAAGCAACTAAGCAGTGGGATCTCAACGGAAAAAACAGGTGTGTGAAAGTGGGGAATAGCAGGGGTTAAGGATCGATAAGGGATATACGTGAGTACGGAATATATATATCCTTAGGACTAAGTTAGTGTAGAAACTTAGTGTAGAAAAGTATTTCTAGGCTTAGGAGAGATTCCAGTACTCGCTCCTCTAACTGTGAAGTCCAGACTAAAAACAACAATAATAATAATACTTGGTGCTCCTTGACCCGATTTCCCCCTCCGAAAGAATAGGCATTAGAGAGCGAGTACATCAATTAAACCCCAGAGTGTTTCATTCCCTGCAGTAGGATATAGAAGAGGTTCTCAAAGATAATGCCCTGAAGAAAACAGCATGACAGCGCATACGGGCGTACTGTTCCCGTACGATCGTATGCGCCTGGACGATGCTGAATTACCGGCTGCGAATACGAGTAGGCAGAGGTGCGTAAAAATAAAATAAAGATCCCAGGAACAGAAATAAATCCCTCAGTCCCCCAGGCATCTCCAATAAATATATGTATAAATATAATATTGTGTGAACATATCCAGTACCCATTTGAAAGCAAACCTGATGCTCAGCCAGAGTGATAAATTCTCTTTACAAAACATAACCCGGCTCCATGTTGTTAGGAAAGTGAAAGGGAATGCAAAACAAAGCCTAAGCAGCTATTAAAATTTAGGTAGGCTCATTGGAGATGCCAAAATCCCATATCTGACAGATTCCCCCAAGAGGGAACTGACACCAACAAGATAAGGAACGACTTTGTTCAACTCGCTAGATACGAGAGCTACTGAGTCTGTTAACTTTTTATTGGAATTATCTCTGAGAGAGGAAACAATCCTGTTTATTTATTTATTCCCCTTGCAGCTTCAACACCGGCCTCAGAGCATTTTGCTCCAGCTGGTCAACGGGTGCACCGACATCGTCATCTCTGCTACTAGCTGCTGCACTATCGCCAGCGGGTCTCGGAGAAGGGGGAGAGGATTTGACAACATCAGCATAGGACTTTGTGGTCGCAGATATTTCATTGGTTTTCTTATGTAGTGCTGAATTTTCTTGCTAGAGTCCCTCCACCTTAGTAATCTGGTTCATTCTAACATCATACACCTTCTGCAAGCACTCAAGATACCTGGGCGATAAAACAGAAAGGAAACACTCACTTTCACCTAGATCAGAGGTGTGTTGAGCATTATGGCTTTCCCAGTTTCCTCCTTGTAGGCTCATAATTTTTGAGGAACGTAATCAGTTGAGACACGTTTTCATGCCATCACGCATAGCGCTGCATGCGGCATCGCTCATTTCAAATTCAGAGTCCGACTCATCTGAAGAAACGGCACGGGAAGGCGATGCAACATTTGCCCCTGTGGCTGACGCAGACGCCATAGAAACTCAGGTAAAGCTAGAGCCACAATGCCTTAAAACAAGTAAAATTTCACGTCCAGATCACAGCTACTATGAGGACAGAGAGTGTGAATCTCGAAGAACTGTCCTCGCAGTTAAGGGTAGAACCTGCACTAATCACGTCACTGAGACGTGCCAGGCCAATCAAACTAAAATACAAATCAATCTGAAGGGCCTGGGTCGATAGTCTGCAAACGCTCTGCTGACCACGTCTCACGCCAAGAGCTTTGAGAATCCGCAGTTAGGTCTGCGAGACAGAATACAAATTCAAGTTCATTTTATCTTAAATTTTCCTGCCTTCGTCAGTGATTTCAAAATTCAGGTGCTCATGGAAGTTCATAACCTTGTTACTGGGCCATAGCTAGTAACATTTCTTAGCTTTCTCCGCATCTCAAAATTGTAGCTAGCAGAATTTTATAGTTGTGGTTACTCTCACGGCTTTAATAGGCAGACTCAAATTTCTACTAATTCTAAGCTTTACCATCTGCAACAAATAAAGAAAAGCCTTAGAAAATTACAAGCCATAACACAAGAAAAATAAAGGTCGTAATCACTTTGAACTAATAAAACTAGCGCCCGTATATGGCTGCAGCAAAATTACCGTAAAAATGAAAAATTGATGTCACTGAAGAAGGTAATGGGGCTCAATAAGGAAGTGAAGCGGCTTTTATGCTCAACGTTAAGTGTGAACAGAAACACGTAAAAATGACGGAAATGTTACAAATGACACTGTAAAACTAGGGAGATATACGGGTATATGCAGGGGCAAGATGGTGCCGCCATGGTACATCAAAGAATGACTGTCAGATGCAGGTGTTTCGAAGAAGGGAGGAGGATTGGTCTAAAGCAAGTCTTTAATTTACTGCAATATGTACATCGTACCTACTCGTACCTTATATAAATGTTGGCAGCAAACCTGTACGAGTATAAGTCCTTGTGTGCCTGCACCTCATATCGGCAGCAAGCCTGTACGAGTATAAGTCCTTGTGTGCCTGCACCTCATATTGGCAGCAAACCTGTACGAGTATAAG
>LQNS02276924.1:2224638-2236379 GCA_001587735.2 Parhyale hawaiensis | reverse complement strand
GGATGACATAGTTTTGTATCATCCGCAAATTTACTGATTTTACTACGGATGTTAATATCGAGATCATTGATGTAGATTGAGAACAGAAGTGGGCCAAGCACTCTACCTTGTGGAACCCCTGATGAAACCTGTGCCCAATCGCTCGACTCTCCTTCAAGCTTCACTCGCTGCTGCCGACCCGTAAGCCATGCCTTGATCCATCGTAAATAGTCACCTTGGATACCATGGGCTGCCAATTTTTTCTTACTGCGTACTGCGGGCGTGTTGGTGCCTATACTTAATGGTGAGTGGCGCACTGCGGGCGTGTTGGTGCACATGCATTATGCTGAGTGAGTGGCGCACTGCGGGCGTGTTGGTGCACATACTTTATGGTGAGTGAGTGGCGCACTGCGGGCGTGTTGGTGCACATACTTTATGGTGAGTGAGTGGCGCACTGCGGGCGTGTTGGTGCACATACTTTATGGTGAGTGAGTGAGTGAGTGGCGCACTGCGGGCGTGTTGGTGCACATACTTTATGGTGAGTGAGTGGTGCACTGCGGGCGTGTTGGTGCGCATACTTTATGGTGAGTGAGTGGCGTGCTGCAGGCGTGTTGTTACACATACCATTCCCATTATTTCACTGCAGTCACTGTAGGCTGTTCAGCTCCCATTATGTCACTGCCCTCACTGCTGCAGTCACTGTAGGCTGTTCAGCTCCCATTATGTCACTGCCCTCACTGCTGCAGTCACTGTAGGCTGTTCAGCTCCCATTATGTCACTGCCCTCACTGCTGCAGTCACTGTAGGCTGTTGAGCTCACATTATGTCACTGCCTTCGCTGTTACAGTCACTACAGACTGTCCCCATTCGCTGTTGCAGGAGAACACCCCGCAGCGATGCAGCGCAACTCCAAGGGCCGCTACCATGGCACGTGGTACCTGCTGCTGCTGTCGCTCGTGCTCTCCGTGGCGTCCCTTGTGACGTACGGCGGCAGCAGCGAGACCTCAGGTCCCCAGGAGCCTCAAGCGTCCCACCGGGACGGCCTGGGGCCGAACTTCACCCACATCGACAGATGATTCCGTCGGCTGGACAACTGAGCTCTTTGTGATTTGCTGTACAGCCTGCGTCGATGTTTGTTTGAATGTGTGTGTTCGGACGGGTGGGTTTGTGCGTGCGTATGTACGTGTGCGTCTGTAGGTATGCCTGTCTGTTTAGTTACATTCTCTAGTCGTGTCCCCGACAGCAAGGAGCCTGTAGCTGTAGAATGGTCTGTTCCATTGTAGTCAATAGCTTCCCACTCACCTCTGTGTTTGTGTCTTTCCAAGTCTTGTTGCCTCGAGGTGGTGAGGAACTCCTGGCTGTTACGGCGGCGCCCGGACCCCGCCGGGTTGTGTACATGGGGCACATGTGCTGCTATGCCGAGCGTACACATTGAGGCGCGCTTGTCCTCTTTATAGCCAAAGAAAATAGCAGTGCGTTTAGAACATCCTACCATACAACACTAATGCGGTGCTATGTAGCACTCAGATGCACGGTACATGTGAGGTGCAAGGCTTGCTGGTTGACATGATTGCGTAACCAATGAGAAGCTAATGAGATTCTGTAAGATGAGCAATATGATGTCATTGCGATTAAAATGTAGTCGTATTTGGCTGAATAGTAAGAGAATATTAATGAAGTGCTAATGAAATTCGTCAAGAGTCAATGTGACGCTTCACGTGCACTAGTATAGTGCTAATTAAAGCCTGCTCTAGCTCAGCGCTTAGTGCCGCATGCACTTATTCTGCTGCTCTCTAGGGAACAAGTTTGAGCATTGAATTGTAAGCCAAAATGTTTGTTAATGGCGTCGGAATGTGGATCAACACACGCACTATGCTCAGTTACTTATACAAGTGGAAGATGAAGGTGTCAGAGCCACAGTTGCTCTAACACATGGAAACTGCGTCAGACTGAAGTATTTAGCATGAGAGTCAAGCCCCGCCCACACTACCGCAGGTGCGTGTCAAATTTGCCCGCGTAGTTTTGCTACCCGCATGGAACGCAATACACAGCAGCGAGCTAACGCGCCAGAGAAGTAGCAGTTTTTGTCTTTGCCATTAACTCATTTTATCAATGGGATCGACGAACTCATGAATAAGAAATCACTGTGAATGCAGAGACCATGTCTTTAGTTTCTCTAACAGATCGGGTGCTGGCAACTGACTTAGCGTATAATTTTAGCAATCTATGGGTAGAGCCGCAGCTGTGTTGGTAAGATCAAAGTGAAACTTCCGGACGCTCAGCAAAGAGAACCTCTCCAGAAGACCGCCAAGGGAACTCACCTTTAAAATATGTTCACTTGACAGTTTTTTAGCCTCGACACGAAAGGTTCGTTCAAACACAATTGATTTTCCATTAATAAATTGATGAAACGTTTGCAGCCAAGTCAGCTTGCTTAGTAAAGGCCACTAACACAATTTCGGATACTTGTGCAATATAAAATTTTAAAAAATGTGTACTTTTTTGGAATGTTGAAAGGAAAGAGCAAAACCCTTGATTGACGTATACCGTGCACGAAAAACGAAAGAATAGAGCTTGACGCCTGCTTTCTCCACAGCTTGAGCTGTGTGAAATCATTCGGTAAGTTGGAGAGGTGCAAAAACCCGCGAAGTTGCGCTGTGACGAGGGAAATTACAGCAGCGGCCCGCGAGCAGGCAAGAGTGTGGTGACCGTTCTGCAGTAGTGTGGACGGGGCTTTAGAATGCCTTCTGGCACAGTACGATCCAAGCAACAGTGCATACTGGTGAAGTAGGTGCGGCTATATCGTCTTCAGTAGATCACATAGGAGTGCGTAGCAAAGCAATATCCAGGCAAGTAGAGCTTTACCGCCGCACCCCAAGAGTAGCTGATGCAGCTCGCTGCCTTTACATGACTCTCATGAACAATACGCAGTATGCGAACTAAGATAGCAAGCGCATATGCAGCGCTGCTGTACAGGATAGAGAGGATCTGAGCTGGGTGAGACTCCTATTAGCTCCGACACCCGGGGGATCTGCAGACAGCAGCGCTATGGACCGACCACCTGGTCCCCTCTGTACCTGGCGTCTCCCCAGCACTGCATCGAGGCTTGCACTGTACCGCTGCGGTGCAGCTGGCAGCTCTGTTGTGTAGTGGTGCTTAGTGAGCGTGAGAATTGACTGGCTACAGCAGTCATGTCTCACTAGCAGATGTGAGCATCGCTCCATAGCCGTAAGTCTGCAAGGGCCGGACACCAGCAGGGGGACGGTGACACTTGGGAGGCGTCTGCAGCTGCGCTGTTACAGGCAGCAGGACATCAGAGCCGCCCCGTGCAAGCGGCTCAACAATAAGCGCGTACAAAGTATATTAGCCCGGAGGAGGAGGAGGAGGAGGAGGAGCAAGGGTCCGTATCATCAATGTTACGTGTTAAATATTCCCTCGTGCATTTCGTAATCAAAGTTAATCTTTACTTCTCTCTTATACTTATACCTATAGTGTTCGATGGGATGTGTATATAGATTATCGTGTTGTAAATGCTATATATATAATCAAGAGGTGAAGTCGAGGACGGCAGAGAGGTCCTACGTTAGTACAGTATTTCTTAATATTACTTGACTCTAATAATCTGATGCTTTTTACTAGTGTTGACGTTTTGGTGGAGTTAGAAACTTATTGAAGAGAAGCTGCTTAATAATTAACTATAATTATTAGCATAGAATACCAATTTAGGAAATATATTTATTGCTCGGACTATTTCCCAGGATGAGGTCGGTGAGTTCAATTGAAGACGGCAACATTTTGTGCAACTTTTAAGCCTGAATATTTAATTAGGCGTATGTAGAATATGCGCATTTTTGATATTTGTGAAAAAAATTTTGAATTGTATGAGGACGTCGCGTGTGTGTACAACCAAATATCAGTCTAGTCTCGGCCCGCCTCGTTACGACTCCCCCAGTCAGTGTACCGTACGTGTGTCTCGCAGTCATTTCTACATGTCATGCAGCTATAACGTGTGTGCAGTCACGCCCCTGCGTGCAGTCAGGTCCCTGCATGCAGTCAGGCCCCTGCGTGCAGTCAGGCCCCTGCGTGCAGTCAGGCCCCTGCGTGCAGTCAAGCGCCGAAGGACTCACCAGAGCTCACGCTGCGAGCTCCGACCCCCGCGAAGCAGCGCGGCGCGGCGCAATATGCAGGCTGGTGCAGACTGCGGGGCTTCTGCTGGGTCATCACCAAAATTTAATCATCTATTCCTAGTGACATACTGACTGTTCCTGTAAATTTCCTGAAAATTTCTTACATTTTGAAGTGCTAAAAATGGAATGACAGAGAAGGAGACAAAACGGAGTGACGGATCACAACCAAAATTCCGTAACCTGTTGCTCGTGACGTTCATGACAAATCCTGTAAATTGATAAATGCCTGCTCACAACCCTTGAATTTATGTTGCTAACTTACAGGCGAACGAAGAGACAGACAAACCCTGGGAAAAACATAACTCCTTTGGGAGAGGCAACAAACCGTCAGTGCTGCCTTCGTAAGGGCACATCGATCGAATGAAAGCTTCCAGGACTGCTGTAGTACTGCGATGTTAACTCTTGGGACCGAGGAGCGGTTGTGCAGCCCACCAGCGGCAGGCCAGTCAGCGCTCCCGCCGCACGCGTTGAAATAGGCGCAGCAAACAAGCCGCTCGCCTGCTGTACTGCGGCGAAGGTAGCGACGCGGCACAGGAGTACTCGCAGCAACACGGTACAGGAGTACTCGCAGCAACACGGCCCAGCAGTACTCGCAGCAACACGGCCCAGCAGTACTCGCAGCAACACGGTCCAGCACTACTCGCAACAACACGGTACAACAGTACTCGCAGCAATACGGTACAACAGTACTCGCAGCAACACGGCCCAGCAGTACTCGCAGCAACACGGTCCAGCAGTACTCGCAGCAACACGGTACAGCAGTACACGCAGCAACACGGCACAGGAGTACTCGCAGCAACACGGCCCAGCAGTACTCGCAGCAATACGGTACAACAGTACACGCAGCAACACGGCCCAGCAGTACTCGCAGCAACACGGTACAACAGTATTCACAACAACACGGTACAACAGTACTCGCAGTAACACGGCCCAGTAGTACTCGCAACAACACGGTACAACAGTACTCGCAGCAACACGGTACAACAGTACTCGCAGCAACACGGTACAACAGTACTCGCAGCAACACGGCCCAGCAGTACTCGCAGCAACACGGCCCAGCAGTACTCGCAGCAACACGGTACAGGAGTACTCGCAGCAACACGGCCCAGCAGTACTCGCAGCAACACGGCCCAGCAGTACTCGCAGCAACACGGTCCAGCAGTACTCGCAACAACACGGTACAACAGTACTCGCAGCAACACGGTACAGCAGTACACGCAGCAACACGGCCCAGCAGTACTCGCAGCAACACGGTACAGCAGTACACGCAGCAACACGGCACAGGAGTACTCGCAGCAACACGGCCCAGCAGTACTCGCAGCAACACGGTACAGCAGTACACGCAGCAACACGGCACAGGAGTACTCGCAGCAACACGGCACCGACAGCACATTTACTGATCGATATAGCCGCCGTATCTCTGCCATCTTCCGGTCCGGTGACAGAGTTTGAATAGGAGTCCAAATGCCGAACTATAAAATGATGGAAAAAAGTAAATAATTTTATTAAATAATATTTAACGCAAAACACAGCACCATATTTGCTCAAATATTTTTGAAAACGTAAAATATCTAACTTGCTCTTTGGTGCGTAGTTAATATCATATGTGTATGAGAGCAGCCCTACTCTGAACATCATTTCTTCAACCTCTGCTTTATCTTTGAAGTGCGAATTTTTGTACCGTTCCATGCTAAATTTTTATCTCTAAGTTCAGGCACAAGTTTTTCTGTATTGAGACTACTCCATGGTATTCTAACTGTACTGAGCGCCAGCGGATCTGTATGATTAGAACATGAATATTTTTGGATTTATTATGTTCAAATTGGCCCGCACTCGAAGTGTTCTTCAGTTGCTATCCTAAACTTGCTGCCCTAAACAATCTCAGAGTGAACATTGTAGTCTTTAATAATATTGTATAGGTGTTGAATAAACCCATTTTTATATTTTGTTTGTTATTACACCCTGACTTCGGTACACCACGAATGGCTGGGAGGTGGTAGAGTGAGGAGCTGCGTACGCTTGTTCATAGTGATTGCCGCCCCAGCAAGTGGGGCGAACCATTGGAATTTTATCCATACCAGTTACCTTCAGTGCCGTTCGGTTCTACAGTGTCGTTTGCTCCGATAGAGATCATAAAATCAGAAAACTATAGCTTTATCTCGAAAGCAATTAAGTGATGTGCAGCTTGCCCGCATGGTTATGAACTCGACCGTGTGACTAGCGGGACCAGTGACCACACCGTATCTCGCTTAATAGGGGAAGCGTAGACGCCAGTTATGGAAGGCAATGAAAAGGGTCACAATCAAACACAGTCCAAGCCAGTGATTCTAAACTTCGCTGATGATTTCGATAAAGAGTGTGAGCCACAGGAAACTCGTGGTTTAAGTGAGTGTACCTTGTGTCTGATACCAAAGCAAAGTAAAATTATTCAGGGTGTGCTGTGTGAAGAGAATAACTTTCAAGCGTTTTGTCTTGGTCTGAACCAGAGCGGATGGTACCATGCGCCAGTGTGCCCGTCTGGGCATGGGTGCTCATTTAATGAAAGATCCACTGAGAAGTAACATTGGATTTGTACTTGGTGTAGAGAACCTACTACAAATACACAAATACTACACCGAAATTTGCTTGCACAAAATGTGAATACATTCACAGTGCTGCTTGTGAAAAGTTACCTCAGGGCTTGATCGACGTCTTCAACTGATTTCCCAAAAGCTTCATTTTCCATTGTGACAGATGCTTACAAGTTCCAACGCAAAGACAAAAATGTGTTGCATAGGATACAAATGAATCAGAGGGCAAAAGCCCGAAAAATGCAAGAGGAGAACCACTGCAGAAATATGTGGAAACCAGCCATCATTAAGAAGTAGCACGGAATTCTATAAAGAAAAGTAGTAGCTTTGGAGAGGACTTGACATTCATAAGCGAAGAGCAACCCAGAATCTACAAGTACTATGTCAAAAACCAATGCAAATATGGAATTTCAGGAAAGGGTGCAAATTTTTCCACCCAAAGAGGTGCCCTAGGTTCATGAAATACGGCAGGCAAAGTTGCAGCCGCATGAGAGAATGCGATCTCTTTCATCCATGGTTATGCCAAGAATCATTCAGAAATGGCACGTGTTTTGATACCAATTGTCCTGAAATACACCTAAAAGGAACCATTGAAGCGGCTTCCACTGACCACCATAGACATACCCACGCTGAACAAGGAGAAAATTCGGTCGGGGAGACCGTGGCAAAACTTGAATCGCATAGAAACTAACAAGTATAGAGAAAATAACCACCAGTGCAATATGGAAATAGATTACCGCGAATAACCGTGATATGCACGTGTACAATCAAAATGTGAGGAGAGATCTGCAAAATATGCAAAAATTTTTAAAGACATTGTATGAAAAGAGCTCGTCCATGTAGACCTATATGGAAAAAGTGCTGCATGGAGGGCCAAGAGTACCTTGGAATCCACCAAGAATGGAAAATCCTACACAAAATTGGAGGTACGATCCTGGAACACGTCATCAACTGAAAACGTTAACAGCCAAACTATCACAGCAGATCAGACTGAACACCAGGATCTGAAATCAAGTAAAAATGAAATACATAGCAAAGTCCATGTTATAAACATACGAGGCCTGTTAACAAAAAATTACAAACAACAAATGGTAATGCAGGATGTAATAAATGATGCAAGTTCTAAACTCCTTGCCGTTACTGAGACTCATCTAGATGATACAGTCTACGATGCAGAAGTTCAAATAGAAAACTATGTATTACATAGAAGTGACCGCAAAACTAGGATGTATGGTGGTGTTGCATTATACATAAGAGATCATCTTGGTTCACATATTAAGCAGAAATTTTCGAATGGAGTGTGTGATTGAAAAATTTAGATTGATATGCGTCGTGTGCCATCGACCGCCAAAATATACCACCGAAAAGTTTGCCGAAATGTTACAAGTAATCAACATGTATCCTTCCGAGAATAGAATACTGTTCCCCACTTTGGATGCTGAGTACAAGAAAAAAGCTTGAACAACTTGAAGGTATCCAACGATCGTTCACGGCCAAAATTCGAGGCATGCAGGAGTACGATTACCACAAACGACTCCACTTGTATTCAATACATCGCAGATTCGAACGATTTACAGCCATATATGTTTGGAAATTCTGTAACGTATCACTGTGAATATGAATGAGCGGATTGTCGCCAAACACTCGGAAAGGACTGGAAGGATCTGTGATATCCGTATCCCAAGCAGAGATGGTGGAAAAGCTGTGGCCACAAAATATTCCAATAGCTTCGCTGTACGGGGAGCAAGATTGTTTAACAAAATGCCTCGGCATATTCAAAACATCACTGATATCAAAACTGTATAGTTAAAAAATTTGCTTGATTCCCATTTAAGAAGATTACCAGATAGACCAGCGGTCAGCGGTTACGTGCACTGTGGAGATAATTCGCTGCTGGCTCTCTCTTTGGGCGCAAACTGCGGCACCACAGAAGACACCCAGTAGAGTGACTCCCCACACGTGTGGTGACGTGAGCAACGTCACCTGGACTTCTTCCGAAGACTCTCAAGGTATGTATTGCAAAGAAATTTCGAGTAAGCATCATTTGTATATAACTTGTGATTTCAACTTCCTCTTCTTTAAATGGCAGACTTACCAGATGAAACTGGAAGCTTCGTACTGCCCAGAAAATCAACGGCCACTAGAGTTGAAAGAGATCAGGCTCTCTCTCTAGTGCGCATATTGGATGAATTTTCACTGACCCAAGTGATCTCGTCACCTACGAGAAATGATAATGTCTTCGATTTTCTCTTCGTAGATAAAGCACAATTGATTAAAAGTATTGAAATCCAGGATACAACATTATCTGATCACAGGCTTATTGAAATAACGACTCAGCTTGGCGAATGCGATTCTCATAGACCACAAAAGAAAAAATCGTAAATAAACTCCATCTCCAGTCTACGGGACTTGAATGTGCACAATAAAGGAATAAATTGGGACGGCTTGTATGCAGAACTGCGGTCAGTAAACTGGGACGTACTTCTAAATAACTCTAAATAATTCAATAAAGAGTGAAAGCATCAATGAGACATTCGAAAACATTTTATTAGAAAAGTGCACAAAGTACCTTTGCCCAGCAAAAAGCAAATTTAATAAAAGTCGACACCATAAATTTCGTAAACGACTACTTAAGAAACGTACAGAACTCATCAACTGCCAAAAATCTACGAAGTTACTACAACGACAAACCGAGTGCAAAAAGAAGCTAGATGAGATAGAACGTCAGCTTGCAAGATCACACGATGAAGAAAAACAGGAAAAAATTAAAGCCATTGAAAAAACAGAAAAAAACAATAGCAAATATTTTTGCCTATGCATCACATCATTCTTCGGTAAAATCGAAAATCGGGCCACTGGTGAATGATACAGGATCTATTGTTGATGATGACCAGGGAATGAACGAAATACTAAGCCGCCAAAATCAAAATGTCTTTAGTGACAAAATTCCAAATCCTGAAATCTCAAGAATTGATTTAACTTCAAACTACCTAATGGACTTCAAGGTCACAAAACTAAGCATTGAATTAGCCATTGATGAACTTAACGGCAGCAGTGCAGCGGGACAGGATGATGTGCCTGCAAAAATTCTTAAGAAGTGCAAGCTAAGCGTCTCTTACCCCTATGCCTTATGTGGCGAAAATCGATGGATGATGGAGTTGTTCCACTCACATGCAAGCACTCAATTATTTCCCCTATTCCTCCTAAAGCAGGAAATAGTTCGGATCCTGCCAACTATAGACCTGCCTCACTAACTAGCTTCGTAGTGAAGAGGTTTGAAAGGGCCTTTAGGAAACACATTGTACGTCATTTGGAGAGCAATAACCTGCTTACGTCAAGTCAACATGGCTTTCGCAACAAACGTTCAACCACTTCGCAGTTGCTTGAGTATTATGACTCTATTCTAGACCTACTATGCCAAGACAAAAATGTGGACATAATGTATTTAGATTTTGCCAAAGTCTTCGATAAAGTAGATCATGAAATATTATTACTCAAACTCTTTAACATGGGCATCCGTGGAAAATGTCTAAGATGGATCGAAGCTCTCCTGAAAAACCGAACCCAAAGTGTATTTAAAAATAAATAAGTGTCCAAACGACAGCCGGTACTCAGTGGAGCCCCACAAGGCACCGTGCTTGGTCCAATACTCTTCCTCGTCATGATAAAGGATATGGGGCACCAACGCAAGTTTGTCGTTCCGTCATCGTTCGCTGATGACACACGGATATTAGCAGCGGTACAATCAATGGCAGACGTAGAGAATGTGCAACTAGATCTAACCTACATCTTTCACTGGACATCGGTAAACAACATGACCTTCAACGAATCAAAATTTGAACTATTACGGTACGGAAAGAACTTCTCCCTTCCTGAATGTATGTCCTACAAGACGAGAGATGGGAGCGAAATCGAGAGCAAGTAAATTTTAAGAGATCTTGGGGTGAGAATACAAGATAATGCCACTTTTGAAGATCACGTGGCTCGAGTTGTTAATATAGGCAAGAAGTGGAGCGGATGGGTGCTTTGAACTTTTTCTTCACGAGAGGCAGACACGATGCTCACCTTATGGAAACAACTAATACTACCGAGGATTGAATACTGTTCCCCTCTTTGGATGCCAAGCAAACGGAAAGACTTAGAGCCCTCGAGGCTATCCAGAGATAGTTCACTGCCAAAATCTGAGGCATGAGAGATTTAAACTATCATGAAAGACTTGTTCAACTTCAAATGTATTCAACTGAAAGGAGATTCGAGTGCTTTACGATCATAAATGTTTGGAAAATTCTAGAAGGAATTCATGTCAACGTCAATGGGCGAATCAAAGCCAGACAATCAAACCGTATTGGTCGCACTTGTGAAGTGCAAATTCCGATCAAAACTGGTGGTGTCGCAATGGAAACAAAGTATTCTAACAGTTTTGCAGTTCGGGGGGCGAGATCATTCAACAAAATGCCTCGTCACATCCGAAATGTCACCGGTACAGAGACTGTGAAATTTAAAAACTTACTGGACGCATTCTTACTGAAAGTGTCAGAGAAACCTGTTGTAAGCTGCTACGTGAACTGTGGGGATAACTCGCTGTTAGCCATCCCGCTGGTCACGGACTGCAGCATTACCTCTGCGCAAGAAGGGTTGCGTGCATAGTGCCACCTGGACCTCGTCGAAAGTATCATCAAGGTATGGTAAGGTAGGGCGGACTTCAGGGAGACATTCACTTGAGAAATACAGTTGATGAGGTGATGGAGCAAGACAACAGCATGGTGTGTCGAGACCACCTGAGGAAGGCAAACACTCCTGCTGCTTCCTGGTGTGTCGAGACCACCTGAGGAGGGCAGGCACTCCTGCTGCAGCCTGACGTGTCGAGACCACCTGAGGAAGGCAGGCACTCCTGCTGCTTCCTGGTGTGTCGAGACCACCTAAGGAGGGCAGGCATTCCTGCTGCTGCGTGATGTTTCGAGACCACCTGAGGAAGGCAAACACTCCTGCTGCTTCCTGGTGTGTCG
>LQNS02276924.1:2195231-2216617 GCA_001587735.2 Parhyale hawaiensis | reverse complement strand
GGCAGCAGGACAGTGCCTCGTGTGCTTAGGCTGTGTTGTGCTGCAGGCAGCAGGACAGGGCCTCGTGTGCTTAGGCTGTGTTGTGCTGCAGGCAGCAGGACAGGGCCGTCTGTGCTTAGCTGTGTTGTGCTGCAGGCAGCAGGACAGTGCCTCGTGTGCTTAGCTGTGTTGTGCTGCAGGCAGCAGGACAGGGCCTCGTGTGCTTAGGCTGTGTTGTGCTGCAGGCACCAGGACAGGGCCGTCTGTGCTTAGCTGTGTTGTGCTGCAGGCAACAGGACAGTGCCTCGTGTGCTTAGGTTATGTTCTGTTCCACAGTGCAGTGCTAGAAGAAGCCGGGTCACCGAGTGAGGTTACAACAGTATCGGCGGGGGCCCACAAGAGAAAGGCTAAAGGCAGTTTCATACGACATTGTTTGGCCCATAAGAACTGCACAGCTTCTGAATGCGTTGAGATGTAGCTATCTGTTGACGCAGTAGAAGAATGCCCAACTGTGGATCAATATGCACTTCATATTTTAAGAAATACACGAAAAAATTCCATAGTAGCATTGTACCGCCGAGCCTTGCGTCAGGTGCGGCTGAGGCTCAAGTGCCACTTTGATCACATCACGAACATGTCGCTGAGCGCAGCAGGCTGGGCAGTACTGCCAGACCTGTGGACGACATGAGCAGCAACTGACCGCTCTTTACACTTAAAAAAAAAGTCTCTACTACCTGACTGAGAGCCGCGGCTCATCTTGGCCTTTGACTACCACAGGCAGCAGTAAAACACTCAGAAAGTTCCATTTCGAGAAGTGATGCGAGCAAAAGTTCAGGGTAAAGGCGAGAACTTTGGCAAATTCTGCTGTGAGTTGTTGTTGTTGAGTTACCTCCAAGAGGGCGGTGTTTGAACACCACCTTCTCTGACCGCATGGAGGAAATAATGATGGCGTTTGATCCTGCATGTAAGTACTGCAGGGCCTGGTCCACGTTACCACTTAAGTGGGGCCGCGCCACAATCGGACCATAGTCCTGAAGGGATAAAAAAGGGGAGGGTTTGAGTGAAGTGCAGGGGGCCACGTCGGACCCACATGACAGGACGTGCCCCTGGACACGCCTGCTGTGAGTAACACACTTTTGCGGCTGAAATGTTACTAGTGTGTCTTTGGAAATGTGTGATGTGGTATTATGCCGAGTGGTTACTGCCCCATGTGCAGGGGGTACCGCCTTATGTACCGTATGACAAAACTCTCAGTGGCCGCTGTAGCAAAGATTGCTGGTGCACTTCATGTACCCACACCGCATGAGTACAAGTACACAGCTGTTGCAGTGTACACTAGATAGCAGTTGGGCCTCCCACAACAGCTTGGCATCACCCGTTGCTCCACTAGACCCAGCACAGGTCCAGTTGTAGCCCGTGAGACGCAGCAGCTCGTTCGATGACACGCCACTTGCTCTCTTTGCGCTGCAGCAATGCGGACGGGTATCTCCTATCGGCGCTCTAATCCGTGTGTTTCAAGTCTTCTTATAGAGAGAACAAACAAAATTGATCTGCAGTGCGAGGCCCTTTTCTCAGCTGAAGCTTTTGGCCTCACTGCAAGATTCGCTCTGCCAGCAGGCGGGCTGCAGAACCTCTGGCACAAGTGTTCTCCTATTCAATTGCTGTCGAGCGAAGTGCAAGAAAATAACGGGTATTGAAGCTCGTGTGAAGTTGAGTTAATCCATATAAGACCGCAGAGCCGAGGTGCTGCAATTGAGGACATGGCAAAATACACGTTAGTGCCCCACTGACTGACGCTAAAGAACGGACCCGAGTGTGATGGAGCGGCCACAGTGACGGATGGAAGAGTCAGACTCCCCTTCAATTTGTGAGCCTTACCAGGACGAGCGTATGCATCACTTCCGTGTGCAAGAAGTGACTTGAGGCTGTTGTTGCCGAGTGTGGAGGCTTCTTGTGTGTGGTGAGCGCTCACTTCTTAGTGGTGAACAAAACGCGAAGTGTTCATGGGTTTCTGTACGTAAATAATATTAGGCTACAGAAGTGCAGGAATAAGTACTTCCCGGAGTACTACAGTGCTGCACGAAAATGATTTGAAATACTCTTAGAGAAAGTTAACTTCCAGGTTAGGCCAAGGTCACACATCATACTCATCAACACGTTCACTCATCCGAATGTCTTACTTGGCCCTAGAAATAGCAGAAAGGACGCTGTTTTCTGAATTTCATGTCCCTGCAATTTGAAGAGATATCAGCAACTTGCCTACTGACACTTGGCGAGGCCTGATTTGACGGCAAACATTTTAATAACTTTTTGTTGCGTTCATAAAATTGTGTTGACAACGCCGCTACAAAAGTTTCGGACAAGTGGATGAGTGACGGCGTTGATATGAATGACGTGTGAACTCGGCCTTACCAGGAGCCTCCTGCCATCCATAATGTGCGGGTCCATCAGGCAGCGCCTCGCTGGGCTGCGGTAAAAATTCGAGCCCCAGCTGCCTCATAGAGTCCAAGTACAGAAGCTCGTCTGGTATAAGACCACGAACGCGTTAGCCAGACAGCCAATAATTATATCCAGTTGGGCAACATCTAACAAGCGCCGTGACTTGATGACGTCACTGCATGGTTCCAACCGGGAGGCGCTATCGTCTCTCACGACGATTTATGTGCGTGTTTGTGTACGCAGATCGTGTGCGCGTGAGCGGCGTTCAAGTTGGTGCGCCGCGCTGCTCGCTGCATCGCTGATTAAGTTGGGTTAGGTTAGGTAATGTTAAGTAACTTTAGGTAAAGTTAGGTAAGGTTAGGTAAGGTAAGAAAGGTTAGATAAGGTTAGATTGGGTTAGGTTAGGTTAGGTTGGGTTAGGTAAGATTAGGTTAGAAGGTTAGGTAAGGAGGTTAGGTTAGGTTAGGTTTGCTTAGGTAGTGTTTATTCTAGTGGTGGCGCGCGCAGGAAAGCTTACGTGAACGCAAAATCGTCGTGAGAGACGATAGTGCGATCGGGAGGCACTTTCGTCGTTCACGACGATTGCGCGTTCAAGTAAGCTTTGCTGCGCGCGCCACCACTAAAATAAACACTACCTAGGCTAACCTAACCTAACCCACACTTACCTTACCTAATCTAACCTCTTTACCTAACCTTCTAACCTAACCTAACCTAATCTAACCAAACCTAACCCAACCTAAACCTTCTAACCTTACCTAACGTTACCTAACCTATCCTTACGTTACCTAACCTAACTTAATCAGCGATACAGCGAGCAGCGCGGCGCACCAACTTGAACGCCGCTCACACGCACACGATCTGCGTACACAAACACGCATACAAATCCGTCGTGAACGACGATAGCGCGACCACAATATAAGACCACAAACAAAGACATGCAATTACAATCATTTTCGAGGGGTTGCGATATTAATATAAGAGTACTATTTGATTTACAATGACTAACGCAATGAAATATGGAGATAAAGTGGGCAACAACATATTTGCCGCTAAATCAGTAAAATGGACGTGACAGTTCAGGTTCAGAAAGTGGAGCCAATGTCGGTATAATATTTTAGCTTCGTCTGCAAAGTTCGCTACCCGATGTTGTCTCTTTGTGAATCAAATATTGTAGTACTACTTGCCTTCCATAGGACGAGAATGGATACCGATTTATTACCTCTGCCAAGGAGGTTATGTTTTCGTCGTGTTTGTCTATCTGTCATCAAGATAACTCAAAAAAGTATGAACCGATTTGGATGAAATTTGCAGGGATTGTTAGGTATGTTAGGAGGAACAGATGATTAACTTTTGGTGAAGATATGTCCATCCGTTTGTTTGTTTGTCCGCCTCATTTTTCTCGATCCTATAACTCAAAAAGTTATGCATGGATTTTAATGAAATTAACATGAGTTGTTAGGTATATAACAAATACTAAATGACCATATTTTGGCGATGATCAGCTTGTTCGTTCGTTCGTTTGTCACTGTTTTTAATTTTATACTTGTTAGCACAATAACTCAAAAAATAGGAATGGATCTTTATGAAATTCATAGGAATTTTTAGAAATGTTAAAAGACATAAATGATCAAATTTTGGTGCAGATCGGTCGGTTCGTTTGTATGTTTGACTTATGTTTGTCATAACGTTTGTTAACGGTATAACTCAAAAAGCTATGAACGGATCTTCAAAAAAATTGAACAAGCTGTTAATAATATAAAAAAGGCACAAATGATTAGATTTTGGAGTTTATACAAAGAAAATTATGGTTTCAGAGCCAATTTGAATTTTTTGCTGCCGTTGCTTCACTTGGCGCAGGTATGCGCTCAGAGTGCTCTAGTGGACAACTGTGAGGACGCGTATACTTATGGACAACTTTGGGGAGTGCTTTCGATAGTATGCGTGGACAATAACAGCTGATATTGTTAGATAAAAATAGTACTAATTGTGATCTAAGTCAGAAAAGCTTTTCGTTCATTTTATTTTAACTTCCTTTTTGTTAAACTTTCAAATGCGTGAGACCATATAGTTACGCGCTCTACGTATTAGAAACATCAGCAGTACTTGTGTTACATGTACCGATTTATTCACAGTACATATGAATTTGATACATAAACTGTGTAATCGCAGGTAAAGATTTTATTAAAATTTCTGAAGTAATGTAAACCTAACATAAGTAAAAACTGGTGTCCTGAAAAACCACAACTAGGTAGGAAAAGTAACCAAATTTAGCTTGAATCCAAGCAATATTAAAAAAAAGTTATAATTTTTCGGTATTATGAACCAATATTAACTGTAAATTGCAGTTTTGCAGGTCTCCGAAAATACCAAGGAAAGGACGTTTGACAGCTACCGATAAGGAGCGGATTGTTGCAGGCCTTGCTGCAGGTTTGTCAGCTAAAGGTGCCGGGATCGATCGGTGACCCTGCCGAGTGGTCTTTGTAGCATCCGGCGGGCTGAGAGCTGCGTTGGGGCACTTGCCCGATCAGGATTGGAAGGGTAAAGAGGCGCGGGTCGTGGAACCTTCCGTTTTGGCGCCATAGTTCTTAGCCAGCCGCGGTCGGCTGCAGGTGTACTTACTCCTCTGGAACCAGTTGGCCTATATCTGAAGCACTAACCAGTGAGCGTGGGTTTCATAGTGGAGGGTACAGTCAATATTGACTACCTTGACCTTGTACTTTACTGAAGTGACATATCTGTTCCGGATAGTAGTTTTGTCTCTTAGGTCAATGGTGATATTACCGTCAGGGGTTTTGAGTGGACCAATGGTTTCTCTATTGAGTCATTTATCATTTGCATATTTGTAGAATACCTTTGGGTTGCGTTTTGCCATAGCGGCTGCGGAAACTTCTTTTGCCTGTTTAGTAGTCCTGACTTGTCTCTTCACTTCCCAACATCCCATGGTGTGACTGGACATGTTCTCCTCTAATGGATTGCGACTACAGGCTTTGTAACACACTTGTCGTCCGTCAATGTAGTGCTTCACGGTCTGACTCATACAGAGGGGTTCATACGATCTCATTTAGCAACACTCAGGACACTCGTTTCCAAGATATTAGAGTATTGTTCAACACTGCAGTCTCTCATATGAGTGTTGAAGTCAGTTTGTTCTGCTTCAGTTACCATTCCTAGGAAATTCGCTCACCGACAGTCTGGTAGCTGCTGCTGCAGCAGCTCCGTATCGTTCCTATTATTGTTACTATTGATCACAACTGTCCATATTGCGCACATTTACGCCTGCCACCATCACAGAACAACAATACTCGTAAATTCTCGTAATTCTTCCAATACTCCGCCGCTACTTTTTGTTAACTTTCAGTATTTCACTCGCAGTGCGCACGAGCCATTGCAAACAGGCGACTTTCTTATGTGATGTGTTTACGTCGATTCAAAGGATTAGCCAGCGAGTGTTTTCTGCCGGGGCCATAATGTAATAAAGGGAGGTGACTGTAGTGGTGAGGGTTGTTGTGGTGGTCAGGGGTGCTGTGGTGGTGAGGGCCGCAGTGGTGGTGAGGGCCGCAGTGGTGGTGAGGGATGTTGGGGTGGTGAGGGCTGCTGGTCTGGTGGTGACTGTAGTGGTGAGTGCTGTTGTGGTGGTGAGGGCTGCTGGTCTGGTGGTAACTGTAGTGGTGAGGGCTGTTGTGGTGGTCAGGGCTGCTGGTCTGGTGGTGACTGTAATGGTGAGGGCTGTAGTGGTGATGAGGGCTGCTGGTCTGGTGGTGAATGTAGTGATGAGGGCTGTTGTGGTGATGAAAGCTGCTGGTCTGGGGGTGACTGTAGTGATGAGGGCTGTTGTGGTGGTCAGGGCTGCTGGTCTGGTGGTGACTGTAGTGGTAAGGGCTGTTGTTGTGGTGAGGGCTGCTGGTCTGGTGGTGACTGCAAAGGTGAGGGCTGTTGTGGTGGTGAGGGCTGCTGGTCTGGTGGTGACTGTAGTGGTGAGGGCTGCTGGCCTGGTCTGTTGGAGACTGTAGTGGTGAGAGGCTACATCAGCTGGTCTGGCTGGTCTACACGCTTATGCACCAACAGCAGCTTGCCTGGTCTACACAAGAATGCAGTCGGTCGAAGGTCCAGGGCCCAAGTACAGAATCCCTAACTGCAGTGGACGCACGTACCTTGTGCCACACAACGCAATTCTGTCAAAGGCAACACTGCAGTGATGACTGAGTTGCCTGCATAAGAACTAACCACCTTGACTCGTAAACACTCAACAGTAACCTGTCCTTAGATAGCAGTAGGAAGAGCACACTCTCGCAACAAGAGAAGCGCCATCTATTGTGTCTGAACGCAGCGTCCACCACAATATAGCTCAGCACTTTCACTTTCTTTGAGTCGAGGGCTGGACAGGAAGAGCTTAGCGTCTTTTGCTCTCAGCCTCCGCACAAATGACATTTGATTTTTTCAAAAGGCGATTACGGTGTTTTCTTCTTTTGAACTCAGAAGGGAAAGAAGATGGCTTCTTCGCACTAGATAAGCTTGCAACAACAGGTTTCTCAGTACTATGTAATCTCGCCATGTCTTTATTTATTTCCTACAGTGCCCAGCCGTCAGAAATAGCGGAAAAATTTTGTTATGATACTTTAATTGTTCTAAATTGGGGCGTGGGTTTTGTTGGAAAAATTATGTCTCATACTCCTAGCCTTGATTTTCCACCGAAGCAACGAATGTTCTGCCGTTATGAGTTAGCGAGAGCAAAATTTCACTGCAACAGCTAACAGCCCAAATATAATTTTGAAATGTTTGAAAATCATATAACGCCAAGAAAATATAAGTCAGTCAAAAGAATTAACCTTAAATGCCAGTGCTTACGGTGTCCGGCAAGGTTATCAGTAGTTAGTTAAACCATCAGGATCGAAATTTAGCAGCAATAAAAATTGAAAATGTTTCTGTTTCTGCTCAGCGTTAAGTTTCAACTGCAACAAAGAAATTCAGCTAAAAAATCATGTGAAATAGCTTATGCACGACAGGATCAAAATTATTGAAGAAACAGCCTTCCATCTATGACGCTCCAAAGAAGTATCATATCAAATTGAACTGAGCTTCTTTTCAAAGCGGTGTGGGCTTAAAAAAATGTAGTTTTGCGACTATTTAGCGTATATTACAGAAACTAAACTGTATTTGGCATCTTAATTCAGGGCTAAAATTTCATGTTATCTCATCTTGTTATTCAGTAAATGAATCTTCTCCGGCTAAATCCTTGTCGTCCGTCCGATCGTTACCCCGTGTTCTTTCTTTACGCTAATTTTGCTCCTTCAAGGCCTGTTTCTATCACATTAGTTTAAGAATCAGTTAAATTAACCCAGCAGTTAATCTGGGTCAGGTATAATATTGCCAGAATAAATGGATTGGAAAGTAAAAATTAAGCCAGTGCAACGTCTGTCCAGTCAAAGTGTAAACTTCAGGGGTTCTGTTCAGCTCATAGAGTGAAAATTGGTCGTATTTCTGGTGCGACTGATGGATTTATTGCTGGTTGCAATACTGCTGGTGACGCCGAGCAGCTTTATAGTGAAGAGGTCAGCGCGGCCCTAGTGGCTCTAGGGATGCACCCCGTAGCTCCGCTCCGGATCATGGCGCACTTGCTTTTCGAGTTGACGGCACCATATTTGAGCACGATGAAAGTGAAATTAAACAGGAGCTTCTCAACAATGGCTCTTGGGCTACCGTTAATCTTTTTATTAAGATTAACAAAGCAAGAGGCCTAAAAATAGTATTTGCATCTGCTGCCATGGCGGAGGGATGCCTGGATTTGGGCCTGAATCTCTTTAGGTTGCACTTACCGAGGCAATACATCACAACGTGACAAGTTTATGCCAATAAATTACTGGTCCAGGTGCTATGCCCTCAACTCACACGCCACCGGTAGCTGTCCTCTGGACCCACGTCATCGAGTCGGTTCCTTGTACTCCTCTAGGGATCACGGCTGGAAAGACTGTAAATCCGACTTCAGAAAGTGTGTAAACTGTGATGGTGATCACAGTGCACTTTACAATCGATGCCCGGCAAAGTAGAAGATTCTCCAAGCTGGGAGGAGTAAGACGAAAACGAAATCATTTGCTGATGCTACCGGCACCCCTGCCGTGGATCGTCAGAAATGGAATTCGCAGAAGGAGCTTAACGTCGTGGTTTCTGAGTCTATGTCTTATATTGTTCTCTCTATTTTTAGAGCAAATTCTTGTCAGCAGTCCTTCAGTGCAACATTGAACAACTTATTACGAGATAACAGCTGGCCCGAATTGAACCTGTCTGGTTATAGCCCTCCGTCGTTTGGTGATCTCGTCGGCCAGTGTTTGAACATTGGTGGAATTACTGCAACTGTAGTAGATAAGCAGAACAGCCGAGGGAATGGGCAGGATAAAAGTAGGGAAGTGGCGGTGGGTAAAAGCACAATTAAAGCCCCTGAAGTTCCTGGTAACTCATAAGTCATAGCTGTTGGATCTACCCAGACCAAGGACGTGACAAACCAGGCAAAAGCTGGGAAGAAGAGAGCTGCTGCTGCACGTGCCGGAGCTGTTAGCGCAACTTCGTGCGGGATGGAAACACGTTCGGTTAGTGAGGACGATGCGGCCTGGCCGCTGCTGGTGGACGGCGGGTCACGCGTCACAACCGCCCGAATGATGGTGGACCGAGGTCGACCTGAAGTCTCTTTTTTCATTCTCCAGTGTCAATATGCTACCCGTTTGAGGTGCATGGGTGAACCATTTACTGATACTCAGCACCAACCGTCCGCTGTTATTGCGGATTGTGCTTACTTCCGTCTTAATGAACTTCCAGCGATTGTTGGTACTGGTAGCAACTCAGGTGATTTTGGGGTACTTCATATGAACATTAGAATTGTTTCCAATAATTGGGATGAACTTGTTGCCATGTTTACTTCTATCAAAATATTATTTCATGTCATTATTCTGACCGAGACCTGGCTTGACGCTGCTACAAATTGGTTGGGCATGCCTAACTATACTTCCTATCGCTCTATCCGCACCACAAAGCGAGGTGGCGGTGTTTCACTTCTCGTGCATGATAGTGTGCTGAGTGACTTTCTTACCAACCTTGGTCAGGTGTCGAATGTCTATGAGACTTGTAGTGTGTCAGTCACAGTTGAGAAGCGAAACTTCTGTATCATTGTATGTTTAGACCTCCTAATTCCAGTTTAGTGATATTTAGTGCCACTCGCTTGGTGAAGGGAGTGACTGTAAATGGCGATCAACGCCGACTGCAGGAAGACTTGAACAAAATCTACGAATGGGCAAATAATATGTCGTTCAATGAGAACAAGTTCGAGATGATGAGATACTCACGAGACAGAAAGGAGGATCTGAATGCTGAGTGCTACACCGCACCGGGTGGCGACGTGATCCAGAAATGGGACCGAGTCAGGGACTTTGGAATATGAGCAGCACTGGACGATTTCATGAGCAAATAGAGGCAATGATAGCTAGAGCAAAGTAAAAGATACGCTAGGTTTTCGTAGTTTTGTGTCCCGTGAACCCTCAATGATGTTGTTGCTCTACAAATCATTGGTGCTTCCGCACTTGGAGTATTGTTGCCAGGTGTGGTGCCCTGTTGGAGCTGGGGCCATAAGAAAGCTGGAGACCATCCAGAGAGCCTTCACTGCGAGGATCAGCGGTATGCGGGGTGATTACTGGTAAAGATTGACTGAGCTTTCGCTAACGTTTTGGAAAGGCGAAGAGAACGATTTATAATCTTATACATCTGGAAAATGGCTCATGGCGTTGTGCCTGAGGTGCTGACCGTGATGGGCTGGGTTTGCGGAGGGCTGATGGAGGCCGCAATGGATTCTATTTTAGAGTCCCTACCTCGAGGCGGAGTACTGCAGCGCATATCCGAACGATGATCGAGGCCTCGCTTCTGGTTCTTGGATCTCGGCTACTTAACTGCCTCCCGCGAGAGTTGAGGGATGTCCATACCCCATTTGCAATATTCAAGGCGGGACTGGACAGATTCCTCAAGAAAGTACCCGACCGCCCTACGCTCCCTCACTATTATCAGACCGCCGCCAGCAACACAATCGTTGATCAAGTTGGATGCCGTGAGGGTGCTGCAGGCCCGTGAGGAGCGGCGGTGGACGGGTGTGGGCGGTGCCTCAGCATGGCCCAGGACCGAACTTCTTGCAGTAAGATCCAGTACGTTTTATGATGATTTGACTTCCTTGTTAGACGCAGCAAGCGAATTTCGTGACAGAATTGTGATTGCGGTGATTTTAACGTGGATATGAGCGGGAACCAACAGGGCAACTTACCAGGTTGAGATTAGGTTCATACTTTCCTATGAAATAACTTTTGCTCACTCATTAATGTGCGAACACGATGTAATGAATATTCAAAACCGTTGATAGACCAAATTTGGACCAACTTCCCGAATGCGACCTACAAATCGGGAGTTATCCCATGTGGCATAAGCGATCACTATCCTATATTTTTGATCATCAAAGGTTTTTCTCATACAAATATTAAATTAGTTATACATTCCGTGATCACTCAGAAATTAACATTGCAAATTTTTGTACTTCTGTTTAACAATTTAGGGTAATTTTCTATCTATGATAATCTTGATGTTCAAACAAGAATGACTCTCTTAGTAAAAGAACTTCTACTAATATATAACCAGTGCTGCCCATGTAGGAGTAAAAGCTACAAATTTAGACGGATGACAACAAATTGAATAACAGATGATTTGAAAACATGATAAATCAAAAGAATGAGATGCATCAGCAGGTTGTAAGGGGCCAAGTTGCTGTGCAGGACCATAAACGGTTTCGTAATCGAGTTGCAAACTCGCTTCGCAGTGCAAAGAAGTTTTTCTCCAAACATAAGTTTCGTGAAACTGTTGGATCACCGAAAGCCATGTGGAATGAAATAAATAAGATTCTGAATAGAAAATCTGCCAGGAATCAGAACGCTAGTTATGAAATTGTAGCAAATGATCAATTTATTACCAACTCTAGGGAAATTTCAAATTCCTTCAATCTGCACTTCTGCTCTATTGCACGGAAGCTGTGTAATGCTTTACCAAGGTTAATGCAGATCCCCTGTCCTTTGTGCAGGCAGTTGTGAACTAGTTTGTCTCTATGCCAACCAATGGGGAGGAAATTATCCGCGTCATAGCCTCGTTTCGATCTAAACTTCGTGATACTGATTACATTCCTATCTATCTTTTCAAGCTAATTTTGCCACATGTTGCTGGTGTAATTACAAATATTATAAATGTCTCTATTCAGGAAAGTATTTTTCCTAATGTATTGAAAATCGCTAGGGTAATTCCACTCTTTAAATCGGGTCGACGTACAGTAATGACAAATTATCGACCAATCTTTACCCTTCCATTTCTTAGTAAAGTATTTGAAAGGACAATATTTAGGCAACCATCAGCATTCTTCCAAAAATATAATATTATTTTCTCAAACCAATTTGGCTTTTTTTAAAGGTAAATCTACTTCAGATGCCATTTTACAGTTTTGTGATGTGTGTACGGTAATATTAATGATGGTAATCATTTAATATCTGTTTTCTTGGATCTGTCCAAAGCGTTCGATACTGTGGATCACAGCATTTTGTTGCGCAAACTGTACTGCTGAGGTGTTAGATGTCCCATGCTGCAGTGGATGCAATCGTATTTAACTGATAGAAGCAGTATGGTGATATTGGGCGATATAAGTCATCTTTTGGCCCGGTGGATACTGGAGTACATCAGGGGTCCATACTAGGTCCCTTGCTGTTTATCATATATCTAAATGACATGAAATTTTCGTATCAGCTTCTCCAGTATACTGTATACACTTTGCCGATGACTCAACTGCTTTTCCATTAGGAGCTAACACTTATGAACTGTGCAATACGGTGAATTTGAAAAATCTAGATAATTGACTGTGTTGCAACAAGTAATCGTTGAATATAAATAAAACTTCATACATGTTATTTTTGAATGTACATAAGACTGCAGTAACTCTGATTTGTATTAGAAGTTCGTCTTTGACTCCTGAACAAATGTGGACGTAGCGGCGCTACAGTAGCGCCGCTAAAAGTTTTGTAGCGGTAGCGCCGCTACATATTTGCTGTAGCGCTAGCATATACAGCGCCGCTACTTTTTAGCGCTACTTTACTACCGATACTTTTCTTTTCTGGAAAATGCTTACTTTTCGAGATATTTGACTTTGAAGTTTTATTTTCCCCCTATCTAATACTGATGATAAAAATTCTGTCACGAAATTTCAACATTTTAATGCCATATATAGGTTATAAGATACATTTAAAAGCGCTTTACACGAATGATATATTGCTCGCAATTACTCAGTATTCGAGATATTTGATTTTCAAGTTCCCATTGTTTTCCTATGGGAGAAAATACCCGGCGATGACGCTGTGAGTTAGCAACTGGCCTGACAAACCACGTGCAAAATTCCGTACACGAGCTAGGAAGCCTTTTTAATAGTTTTTTTTTTTTTTAGGTTAGGTTAACACAGTTCAGGTTACTGGGGAGCCGCCGGGTATTTTCTCTCATAGGATAACAATGGTAATTTCAAAGTCAAATATCTCGAAAACTAAGTATTTGCGAGCAAAATGTCATTTCACTCATGGACTGGAGCACAACTTGGCAGATGAACTTTAATGTCGAGAAATGCTCAGTAATGCGCAGAGGGCTGGTGATAACTTCAACCCCATTGAAAATGAACGGGATGGTATTGGCTGCTGTCACCCAACAACGTGACTTGGGAATCACTATTACAAACAAACTACAACACAGTCAGCAAGTTTATATGAGTGTGAAAATGGCAAGCAGAGTACTCGGATTCATCACCAGATACTTCGAATACAAGTCCAGGGACATCATCGATCCCTTGTACAAGGCATTAGTGAGGCCACACTTAGAATTTGCTGTTCAGTTCTGGTCGCCACATCTCTGTAAAGATATCGATAACATGAAAAGAGTCCAACGCAGAGCAACGAAATTGATACCTCAGTTGCGAATTAAGCCGTATGAATGTCGTCTAAAGGAACTGGGTCTGATCTCTCTCGAGCAAAGACGACTCAGGGGGCAACTAATAGAAACATTCAAATATTTGAATGGCTTCATTGACGTACCTACACTGGACTGTTTGAAAGAGACCTCAATGATCACTTGCGAAACAACGGTCACGGTCAAAACTCAAGCATAAAGCTCAAAGAACCACCTTAAGTCAGCAGATCTTTCCGTATTTCATAGTCAGTATTTGGAATAGACTTCCTTCCAATGTTGCTAGTGGGGAGTCAGTCAACGCGTTTAAAAATCGTAATCATCTTCACATACATTGGGAGAAACATTCTCCACAGCTAAGAATTCCTCCTCCGAGTGACAAACTCTTAACGGCCAGAGCTTCCGAGGCCACCTTAGTCCGTCTTCCTCTATCTCCCGCTCCAACTACACAGTTTGACATCTCCAAGCTCCGCATATCAGCGATTCTTGATCGTTCTTGCGTGCATTCGTGATCGTCTCTTTGGCAGAGATTCTTCCTCTTTTTTTCTCTTTTTTACAGTCCTCTATATCCTACTAACATAATGGCAAAAGCTCATAGAGGGCCGGGGCGTAAGTTCCGGTGCCTCTTTGGGAATGGGCTCATTGGTTCGTCTACTCAAGGCTCCCTAGACAAAACAAGCGCTGTTCGCGTTCCAGTGACGTCATAGCATTTAATCGAAAACAACAACAAAAACCGCCATTATTGAATCGGACACGCCGCGTTAGGCTCAAGAAATAAACCTAAAAATAAATTGTTTTTTGAGTTCATAATCATATTAACTCTTCTTAAACGAAGCTAATAAGGCTGCTTATCAACACTTTCATAAAAAAATAACTAAGAAAACATTGTTTACTTTAATTACGTCACTTTGTTATGACCGTGATAGCTGCTAGCCTACATCACAGTCTGTGGCCTACATAGAAGTCAACGCTGCTCCTAATAAGGTGAGTTTTATTGTACAAAATTAGGCTACTATTCAGTTTATCCGGGTGAGTGCATTCATTTACTAAGCTGCATGTGCTAATATTCAGCTACAAACTATATTTTTCCAATATTTTCTAGCATTCGTGCAGACAGCTAGTTCAATGAATGTACCTAAGCCGAGCACTGGCTTTGCAGACTGAGCTGAAATATTTCATGCTGAAGTCCGTTGGACATAAATTGCTTTCATGATTTGAAAAAGGCAATAGCTTGTGGATAGATACCTATCAAAGATTTTAGTGTAGTGAAACGCGTGAAAAATTTTGTCTAGAGGTGTGCAAGTGTTTTATGAATGTAGGGGCTTGGCCACTGGTCTTGCAGCGATCTGCTTAGAACCTCTCTGAAATTATTAATTCTCTTTAAAGTTCAGGTGAATGTGAATGAGCACTGACGAGTCTCATTGGGAAGTTCATCCTCCGAAGGCAATTCTCTTGTTATTGTAGGCGCTAAATGTACGAACTTTGATAGTTTGGAGAAAACTTCCTCGGAATAACAAAAAGCTTCAAGGAGTTCGTGCATCTGTGAAGCGGTTGATGGTGTGCGGCTTGAACATTTGTTATGCACTGACGAAGTGAGACGCTGGTGAGGTCCAGAGCCTGGGGCAGAGCCTGTGGCAGCAGCCTGCTCCTCATTAATCTACACGAAGAAGGTCGTCACTGAGAGTCTCGGGACAGCATTTAATGTCCATACCTAAAGTTGAAAACGAATTTACTGTTGTTCGCAGTCTCACACCAAGCAGAGAATTTGAGCTAAGTTTAGAGGTCCGTTATTTACTGGGAGCTTTCAAGATCAACAAACTGTTCTAGAAGAAAAGTGGTTTGCCTACAGTGTCTCAGCTAGACCGCCAAACCAAGCGAACCTTAGATCTTCGTGTTTCGTGTATGAGTAAACAATCAGTCGCCAGTTGCTCTGCATTAGTTGGTGAAATTTCGAGCGTGCTTTACTTAGTGGCGCAGAATGAGTGATTGCGTACTGTAGCTTATGGGGCCACAGGAGTATATATTAGTTTACTTTACGGGTCGCAGCTCACACGTACGTGAGGGCCGATAGGAAGATTGTGCGTTGCTACTCAGCACAGATTGATCAGCCATTGCTAGACTACAGCGGTGGGAGGGGCCTGAGAGTGACGGAATCATTGTTGCGCATTTCCGCATCTGCGTAACGTGGGTCATGGGGCCCACAGCCCCACGTGCGCGATAATGTACTTACATGGGCCCATGTGCGTGGCAATACAGTACTGTGTACGTGAGACTCACGTACGCGGACATCAAAGGTTAGGTTCATAGGATGTTCGTAACTTTACCGAACACACACACAAACACACACTGCTGTTGAGCTACTGATAACAATAACTCAGGCATTATATATATGTATTATGTGTAGTTCAGGCCTATATACTCTTGCGATATACTAACTTTGTTGACAGTTACTGCGGCTGACGCCCACCTGACCTCGCCGCAAGAACACGTTGAGCGACGGCATATGCATGAAGCTCTTCTAGTAGCGAGCGACACAAAATTAGCACCCGAACAAATACCAAAACTTTAACAAGTTCGTAACAAGCCTCTGGCTCGAAGAGCTGCGCAGCCTCAAAATAGCCAACATTGCAGACCCAAAAAGAAGTCTGTAGCGCGCCACTTACCACAGCGTTAGGGTGCCGCCACAGCAGCAGCAAATTGCACTGTATTTTGCCACTCAAAAGTTGCCATAACTGCTCACGCGAGGCCGTTGCATTATTTTGCCAGCAAATGCCCGTCCGAATCCATGATATGCAAATCTTAGGGCTGAGCTTAAAGCTTCCATCAAAAGTTTGGTTGTGTCTTCCAGAGCGCCGAGTTGGGAAACAAAGCTGCTCTAAATCCAAGATTGCTGTCCAACTCACACACGAGAGGGAGAAGCAAATCCCATCTATTCCAAGGCCCACTTTTGGGAAAAGAAAAACTGCGAGACTTTCTTGCAGCTGCAGTGTGGAGGCCGATTGATAGGCACTGAAGGCCGGCAGTTAATTTATTTAGTTTTGAGATGTTGACATTTGTGTTACTCGGTGCAGCTCAGCGAAGGGCAGATGCATTCCTGGACCGAACAACTTGCACTTCACCGATGTTTTATCGCTGCTTGCTAAATTATTAACGCCAAGAAGCCCCTAAACCAGGGGCAGCAAACACACAGCTACAAGTTTGTGAGAGCTTGGTGTGAAGTTGCAAGATTGCTGCCGAGACTATTGCTATGGCGCAGCTCAAGCTGAGAATTAGCTCGAGCCGCGATATGTACTAGTGATAGTAGTGAAAGTCGAGTTAACGCACGGTACTAGTGACAGCCAAACTGACGTGCAAGTATGACAGTCGAGCTGACCCAGTGTACCTGGGGTAGTCGAGTCTGACGACGGCAGCAAGTGTTTGACCCTTTATGGAATGATCAGGGCCAAGCAAATAAGCTTTAAGGTTGACAACTGTTCGTTGATGAATTTTTGACAAAATAACATCAAAACCCAAATGATGAGGAACAGAACAAAACTTGCACTTGTGTTAGTAGTCAGCAATGTGGCCTAATGTTATTAACAACAGAGAAGCTAAAACGAAAGAAGTAAGTTGAAATTGAGAGTGGAAATGGCAAGAAGAGTTCTGGGATTCATTACCGCGAGGTTCTGCATTTTCAAATGAAATAAACTTTCTTAGAACATTTTTTCCAAAATAACGGTTATCCACTCCATTTTCTGGACCAATACTGCAAACTGTTCTTTGACAAACTATTCGATCCAGGCAGAACTAAACCTTCTCTCCGTAATTTAGGCTTTTTTCATTCGCTTACGTATTACAACAAGGACTCTATCAACACTGTTAACACTCTGAAAACTTTCCTCTCCGAAGCTTACCCGCATATTAACTTCAAATTTTCATAAAAAAAAACTCCTTCACCATAGGGTTTTATTTTCAATTCAAAGACGAGCCTACCACACTTCTCCTGTCTTGTTTTATCTAGAAATATCAATGCAGAAGCTGCAATGCTCCGTATATAGGTAGCACTGGCCAACATTTCAAAGCTCGAATCGATCAGCATTTGGGCGTATTCAGTAGAACCGGTCTACCCCTCGCCAAACCTGCTCATTCTGTTCCCCGTCTCCATGCTGAACAAAATAATCATCCTATCAGCACGAAAGACTTCTCAATCATAGACTTTTCTACCCCATTGAATTCAACATGCTGGAATCTCTCTACATCCATAGAGCAAAACCTAGCTTCAACATTATGACCTCAGCTGTACCTTTACACACTGTTCATGCCTGACCCACTGTCCTCTGACTGTACAGACGTTGAAATCTGGACCCTCCAAGCTCGCTCCATTCAGTTGCATTTTAAACCTACTCAGAGCAACATCTCAGCTCTGATAATAAAATGAATTCTGTTTTAGTTTACTAGGTTACCTGATTATTTTAGACTTCTGAAGATGAGAGGCATTCCCGAAACGTCAAATTTTATATGTTTAGGCAACCGAATATCTATACTTTGATATTTCTCTGAGGTTGGTCTCCTTATTTATATCAGAGAAGATGCACGCTAGAAGGTGTTGATGCATACGACAAAGTTATAGTATTTGCAGTTTTGTTATTGAATAGTAATAATAACAATAATAAGTTTATTGAAACGTGAAGGACATTAAAAAAGTATCACAGGTAGAATATATGAAGCAGTAACGCTAGTAAAGTAGACATCACGTGTCATGCCCATGAGTAGCTCAATAGCTAATCGGGCAACTATACAGAACGGAGATACAACATACTGGGCATTTCTCAATAAAAGTCCGCTCCAGTTTATGCCAGCCACTGCAATAGTACTAAGAGAGAGAGGGGCATATATTGTGACGCAATGCGTACAGAGTGCACACTGAGAGCACGCGCAACCCAAGCAGGCGCGCCTGCACAGCATCAGCGCGCTCAGGGACAGCAGGACAGGAAAGGAGGAAGGACAAAAAAAGGATCAGAATGCAGGAGTCCAAGAGGAATAATACAGTGAACAAAAAACGAAGATTGTGCGGAGACGCAGGAGTGGCCATGGCAACCCAAAGGCTCTCCCAACAACCCCACTCCGCTGAACATGGGTTAAGCGAACCTAACTAACATATGATTTTCCTTCCAACTGCTACGGAAATTTATTAGACACCTATGTATATCATACAACATAACTCTAGCGGGCCAGGAAAGAGGAGGAAGAACAAATAAGAGATCAAAAACAGGGACAAGAAGAATAAAAACAAGTGAAAAAGAAAGGAAGATGGTGCGAAGATGCAAGAGTGACCATGGCAATCAAAAGGCTATCCTAACGATCCCACTCCCCGAAACATGGGTGGCCGAACCTAACTAACCTATGATTTTCCCTTCAGTGGCAATGGGAATTCATTAGATACCAGCATCATACGACATAACTGTTGCGGACATATGTTGGCAATATGGAAATATCACTTCTCATGTAGCCCAACAAAAGCGAACTACTTCAGGTATAGTTTTACTAATCACAGGAATATAAGCGAATTAAAATACAGTAGATGGCATTATCAGCCATATGTGTAGCATATCGAGACCTACACACCCAACATGTGCAACTTAAGCCGCTTCTTGAAAATACACTCAGTTGGGCTTAATCTAATGTCCTCCAGTAGCTTGTTCCACAAGTGTGTAGAATGAAATATGAAGGAAGACTGGCACTGAGACTTACTATAAAAAGGCGGATATATGTTACTGCTAGATCGAAATCTGGTGGGGTTAGCGTGCCTAGGCTCCGAGGCGCAAATTTTATTTCTAAAATAGTTGTGTTGGTGAGCAACAAAGATTTGAAAAATTTAACCAAAGTGAAAAATTGAAATATTTCAGAACAAGAAAATACTTTAGAGATCTTTTCGAGATCAGGAAAATGAAAAGGGAAGAGCCGAATGGCGGCAGCTTGCAGCCGTTGTAGCTTAGCCGTAACACTGGCACCAGCGGAGCCCCAGACGCAGACACCGTACGTAAGGTGTGGATACACCAGCGACCAATACAAGGTAAGCATAACGTGGGTAGGGACAAAATAAGACATCCTACGCATAGCTCCAACATTCCTGGACACCTTTGAGCAGATAGAAATGACATGATCTTTATAAGTCAACTTATCGTCCACATTAATACCTAAAAATTTAGCCTTTCTCACTCTTTCCAGAGCAGAAACTCTAAGTTCCAGGCGAATATCGGGCGGGATGGTACGGCTGCTGATGATCATGTATGACGTTTATGACACGTTTAAGTCGACGCTCACCACTCTACAAATGTAGCTGCATGCAAGCTAGCATAATTTTGTTAAACTGACAGTAGCAACGTACTGGGTTTTGCTAAAATCGTGTCGCTTTACTCTGTAGTGTCCAGCGCCAGAAACGATGATGACCACCCGGGTGTAATGCGACTAACTTACAATTCGACTAAGGACTTTGTGTCTGTTCGTCGGCCCTACGGACCACGGGTGCTGGGTTGGGGGTCGGGCAGCGGACCTCTGAGGCCCCGTGGCAGGGGCTACCAAAGCCATTGTGCTCTTTGCTAGCGGCCACCGCCCCTGTGCTGCTCTTCCCATCTAACCTAATGACGGCACGAGGGCCACGGCTCTTCAAATAGTGAGGAGGAGACGATAGCCCTCTGGAAGTCGCTCGTGCATGCCGAAAGTTAGAAGTTTTTAAGATCCTCAAATTCATTCTTGCTGAGTACTGTGGCCACAGAGATAGATCTTTTGTAGCAAGCTGAGTCGTTTTAGCCCAGGATCATTTCAAGGCTTTCATAACAGTCGATGACTTGGAAACCCGGTGACTGTCTTAACGAGATCTCGATCCTTGGGGTCTCTAGCTTTTGTCAACCGATCTCCGGTGCTGTGGACGGTCATGCGAGTGACTTTCAGCCGCTTAGCGACGTCAGACTTGTTGTGGCCTGTAAGGAGGTGAGCAGCTATCTCTGATGTATTTATGTCTATTGTAACACCCATTCTTATAATCACTATTTCACAGCTAATAATGTTTGCCAGAGAGGTTTAATTTCGAGTTAGCGAGTTAGCGTCACGCTGACTTGTTTTTACCTTTTAAAGTTGATAACAAACATTCCAAACTGAAGTGAAATAGAGCTGTTTGCATGACCCGATAAGATCACTACATGTAACCTACTCGTGTCAGTTTCACTATAATTACATAAAAGTCTCATCTTTTCATCACGAAAAAACAACATTGTGGGTAACTTGAGTCGTAGATAAATTTCTGACGCTCTTGGAACCTCAGTGAAATGTAATAAAATATCTCCGGCACAACCACAGAGAAACTCAGCCACATAGGAGCTACTGCTGAGCCGCGGCCCAAGGCCTTTGTGCCCTGAAGCTGCGGTGCCCTAATGAGCCGAGTCGTAATGAGCTTATCTTTGTATACTGTCGCTGCTCCTCTACTGACTTGCAGCCTTCTGTCCTGCAGTCTTCCGTCCTGCAGCCTTCAACACTACAGCCTTCCGCCCTGCAGCCTAAAGGAACAGACCGGGCAGGCAGGCTACACGTATGGTGAGGTAGCCAGCGTCTGCCAAAGGAACAGACCGAGCAGGCAGGCTACACGTGTGATGCGGTGCGCAGCGTCTGCCAAGAGAACAGACCGGGCAGGCAGGCTACACGTGTGATGAGGTAGCCAGCGTCTGCCAAAGGAACAGACCGGGCAGGCAGGCTACACGTGTGATGCGGTGCGCAGCGTCTGCCAAAGGAACAGACCGGGCAGGCAGGCTACACGTGTGATGCGGTGCGCAGCGTCTGCCAAGGGAACAGACCTGGCAGGCAGGCTACACGTGTGATGCGGTGCGCAGCGTCTGCCAAGGGAACAGACCGGGCAGGCAGGCTACACGTGTGGTGAGGTAGCCAGCGTCTGCCAAGGGAACAGACCGGGCAGGCAGGCTACACGTGTGGTG
>LQNS02276924.1:2175399-2186761 GCA_001587735.2 Parhyale hawaiensis | reverse complement strand
ACTGTTGCTCTGCTGATCCTTGCCTGACTGTTGCACTGCTGATCCTTGCCTGACTGTTGCACTGCTGATCCTTGCCTGACTGTTGCTCTGCTGATCCTTGCCTGACTGTTGCACTGCTGATCCTTGCCTCACTGTTGCTCTGCTGATCCTTGCCTGACTGTTGCACTGCTGATCCTTGCCTGACTGTTGCACTGCTGATCCTTGCCTGACTGTTGCACTGCTGCCCTTAGCTCTGTCATGCCGCGGGTCTCCAGCAATGCCAAACAAACTACGCTCCAGAAGGCAGAAGGACGCAGCTGCTCCTGCTTCAGTTGCGACTCTTCTATTAGTTTGAAACGTAAGCCTCCTGTGTCATACCTGGAAAATTTTCCATTTCAAAGTTTTGTCAGATCGATGTTTGTCTATTTGTAGCGGCGTATGTGAAGGGCACATACACCGTCATGACGTCATGCTGTCCCATACCACTGCCAGCGATGACACCTACTCCCAGTACTCCCTACAGAGTGTCCGGCTTTCGTTCTATAATCATTTGAGAATGACCTCAGGAGCAGCAACTCCCCGTGACTGCACGGCCGAATGCTTACATAAGCAGCTACACCGCACGTGGTGTGGAGCAGAGCTGTGACGGAACTGAAATGCTGTAACTTTTATGGGTCACAATAGGGAACAGTTCGCGTCACACAGCAGTTGTTAAGGAACACAAAGCTTAGAAATTAAATTCATTTATTTAGAAATGGAACAAATAGCAGCACAAATACGCCACAAAGAAAGGCTTTAACGATAATGAACAATACAGAAACGCAATTTTCCAAACGCACAGTAAAATGTTGAAGTTAATTTCAGTGAGGTTTTAGTAGAAAGGCACAGCTCAACGCGTCGATATCTAACGCTAGTAAAATTGAAAAGGGTACATGAAACAGGCCGACGAGATGCGTGAACACAATAAACTTTGAAGTTAGTAACGTGTAAAATCTGATTAGTTGATTGGACAAAGGCGGTAACAAGGTGGAGCTACAGTTTCAAGGTTGCTGGTAAATCGAGATCTAATAGGCAGTTAATTAAGTGTGCAGTAGGTAGCTCATGATGGCCAAGGACCAGGCATCGGCGGCGGCCCTCCTCTCTGCCAGAAGCGTAAATAACTTGGTGGCGCTGCAGCTACGAAGCCAACACACCGACCTCAGGAAGGTCTATCGAACGAGCTCCCAGGGAAGCAGGGCTCGTTTAGGCACAGCGGTGATCGGCGAACATAACGTGCCAGGCTGCACAAATAACTGCTGGTAATAACAGCTGGTCAAGCGTGATGTAAAGGCAATTGAGGTGTAAAAGGGAAAGCTTTAGTAATTTTGGCTAGGCTTACCTTCAGAGGCTTAATACTCAACTTCAAAGTTGACCAAACTCAGGAAAGCGTGGTACCCGTGAGCTGTGCAATATCAGCTATACAGGACGGTCATGAGGTCAGGGGCATCGCTGCACACTTGAAACATTAGCACGTCGAGCCTCATGCGGCGCAGGTGAGCGTCAAATTACTGGACTCGACCACAGGAGCTCGTGGGGCAAAGCAGGGAAGTCAATAAACGAGTCTATACTGAGTGAAATAACATAGTCGACAGTATGTGATACCCAAGGAAGAAAGGGAAAACAAAACCAAAAAGAAATAGACGATAAGCGAAACGGGAATCATTATCGACACAAAGTCATTTCACCTATTTTCAGAATTCAATCACACAAAATGCAGAACCGATTATCGTTAAAATTGGATCAATTATATTGCTCCTAAAACTTCCAGTGATTTCAAAAAGATCCGTTCATAAAAATTTTGGAGCTATTATGGTAACAAACATAAGATCAAACACCGAAACAGCACTCAGATATGCAAACAGATCATCATAAAAATTTTGTCATTTACTCTTCGTGATATGGCAAACAACTCACGTAATTTTATGAAAATCTGTCCCTAACTTTTTAGAAAATGATCGAGAGGTTACAATGAGTAGAATTTTTTTATTTCTTCCAGAGATGTTGCTCGTGTGAAAGCGGAAATGAGAAGCTGCCAAGTATAAATAGACAGAGGTTGTATCAAATAATCGTGCCTATCTTGTTGTACAATAAAGATTTTTCAATAATTGGCATTTCGATTATTATTCCTATCAAAAACAGACCGACATTCGGTACCCATCATAGTTTCCTAACATTGTTCTGAAAAAGAAAATGGGCTTCATAGACAGCATTTTAAAACAGATTCCTTACATAATCTCACTATAAACTAGAGCGCTCTGATCGAGAGCGCATACTTCCGCCAAGCAAGGCAACGTTAACGAAACATTCAAATTGGTTTTCAAACTATCACTTCCCTTGCATCAACACCATTTCAGAGAGGAAAAAAGAAGGGACTACAGTATGTCGATATAGACGTGAAACCCATGCCCGAGGGTATTCCCACGCTCATGGGAAAAACAACTCGGGAAAGACGAGAGAGAACAGGAAATTGTCATCAATAGGAGTCTGAAAACATGTAAATTAGTTCTGAAGCCAGGTTTTTTGTATTAACACCAATATCCAACCATTTTTGCTTCTTGATAATATTAAACTTTCTGCAGTTTCTTTGAAGATCCGCTCATAACTTTTCAGCTATGATGCTAACCAGCATGATGATGACGAGCTTAAGTCAAACACATAAACGGGCCATCCGATAAACACAAAATTGAATCAATTACGTCTTTTCAGAGTACCAACAACTCCTGTTAATTTCATAAGTATCTATCCATAACTTTTTGAGCTTGTGTGCTAACAATCATAAAATCAAACACTGCTGCAAGCGAGCAACAAAACAAAATGTAAATTTCATGAAATTATGGCATTGAGAGAAAATAGGCAGAGGGGCAAACAAACGGATGAATGGATTTTCACCAAAAGTTAATCATCTGTTAGTCTTAACATGCCTGGCAATCCCTGTAAATCTCGTATATATTGTTCCGTGCATAACTTTTGAGGAATTTTGGTGGATAGACAAAGAGACAGACAGATCAACAACGTGCAGACAGACAAACAAGACAATAACATAACCTCTTTGGCGGAGATAAAAAATATATTAGGTACTCCAATACTTCATTATTTTCTTCTATCCTTCAATATTTCTTTCATGTCTTCTTTCGCTACTTTATACCTCGCAATTTGTTACTTTCGCTACTCCCTCCCTATCTTTTTTCATGACTTTCTTCAGCACTTTTTCCATCTCGCCATCACTTCATCTCTTTCGGCAGCTGTTCATTATTTCTTTCATTGCTTCCTTCGTTACTTCTGCCATTACGTCCATCATTAAGTTTTTCATCACTGCCTTAAATTTTTTTCATACGTCTCTACTTTTCTCATTACTTCCTACATTTTTCTCCATTATTTCCCTTATTACTTCCTACATCCCACATAATCATTGTTTCACCAGAGGGACCAGAGAAAATTCCATGGTTGATAAATGATTGTTCTTTCTCAAATATGTTGGAAAGTTAAGCTGCACTTTCATGACTCATTTTGTTCGAACGAACTAACCTAACAAATTCTGTCTAAACTGACATCTTTCACTAATCCTGACTAACTCAGTCATTTATAGCAACCACCCAGTCTCCGTAATGCAAATTGTGTAAGCTAATGCACGTGGTCAGTCCCAACACACAATATTTATTTAATTCAATTCTTTATTGAAACAACCTAATAAAACAGTATTTAGGTTACAAGCTCGTCTATAAGTTTCATTAGAAGCTCTTTGAGCACATGGAAACCTACTAGGCTCTATAAAATTAATATTCTTATTCTATTGTGATGTTCAAGCCTCCCTAGACACAACTATGGTGATTTAAGAGAGGAAAACGAAGGGACATGTAGTATGTCGTCAAAAATGTGGAACCCATGCACGAAAGTGGACCAACGCGCATGCAGTCCGGTGTGCGTCTAGCCGAGTAGATCCATCATTTTCAGTCGCTGTTGGTCGCCTCCGATGCAGCTGCTGGGTTTCGCTCTGACGTACTGCATGTCTCTTCTCTTTTGTTTTCTATTACTCTTTTGATTTCATGTGCTGTCATGAGGATGGGTATTTCGATTGGCAGTTAAGGAACGATGTCTTTTTTAAAAGTCACGTTGTGTCGAACTTTGCTGCGATCCACATAGGGCGTCTTCCTATGTGTCGTGAATAACAATCCTATACCGTAAGGCCTCCCGTGCCGTTTTCCTACTATATTCTTAGTACTCTTATGCCATACTGCTATTTCGAGTTCACGCTTGGGTGATAAAACCTCATTGGTTATTGGAGAGATATTTATCTGTGCCGCACACTGTTCTTTTTGCAAAATACTCTTATGTTGTGACAGATGGGTGCGGCTAGATGAGGTGCTTTCCGAGCCCACTGCGCTTGTTTAGGATTTCATGCCCTTACCGATATTACGATCTTTCATTTTTCCTCTGATTAGCTAGGTTCACCCATCCGGTGTTGCGAGCGCGGCGACCCCAGCGGGCTATTGTAGGCTGTTTTAAACGTTAGCTAGGCCTGCGGGACGTCCATCTTTAGTGCCTACTTTGCTTCCTTCCATTTTTATACTCCTTCTTGTTCGTGCTTTGTTCAGGTCTTTTCTCATCTTTCCCGTCTTGCTGTTCACGTGCGCGCTGGTCCTGTGTTGAGGCGCATTCGTGCATCGGTTCTCCGTTCCTGTCGCCATACTTTGTGTCCCTTGTTTCTTCCTCTGTTGGATCACCTTAGTTGTGGCGACGGTGACTTGAATTAGCAAATAATTTATTCAGATGAGGAAACTGTGGCGACTTATTATAGGTTCCCATTGTGCGTTTCTTGGCAGGTGTTGGTGTGCAGTGTGCAGTTATCGGGGTCGTGGTTCACCACGAGAATTGTAATTCGGATTTCCCATATTTTTCAACCTGTGTTGCATCAGTGTTGCTTGTTCGCAGGCGAAGAGAAAGAGGCTATTCTCGAGCAGCAGCTGTCTGCTGGTGCCAGCCACGGCGCCTTTGACCACCTTCCGTTGGCTGTGGCGAATGTTGGACGCAACCTGGAATGCCTTTATTCCGACCTCGCTACCACTGAGCCGCAGAAGTTGTCTGCGCCGCTAACGTGCGGGACCTGCGAGATTCCCTTGTGGGAATTTGTTTGCCACGCTTCTGGTCAACTCATTAGCGGCGTCTGACCACACCTTAAACCAGGCGTGTTGTGGTCCAGCAGTGGAAGCAAAATCGCTGTATATTCGAGAGAGAGAGCATTGATAATTTTTATTTGTCGTATTATTACTACATAGTTGTCTGCTGTCTCCTAGGGTTTTTTTTAGCGGAACTGCCTTTTCGGATTGAGGTTCGTTCTGAGTAAACGTATTGTAGACAGTAGTAGGAACAATATCACTTGTACCTGGCGCATCTTAGAATAACCTATTGTTTTACTAGAATGTAAGTGTAAGTGCAATTTTGCGATAGTGAGTTAGTCTTAATAAAGTACTAGATGGCTGTACTGCCTTTGCCTACTCATCCCGCTCGCACCTGCTGACGCTCTCTGCGCATGGCCGGCATTGTCTTCCCTTACTGCCCAGGAAAACGTGGGAGAGGGAAAAGTTGATTAATATTCGTGTAGTTCTTTCCCGCAACACTGTCCTCCATACTTAACTATCTGCTTCATTGAAGAGCTCAAATCGCGGCCTTTGAAGCGAAATCTGCTCTCTCAGAAAAAATTGTTGTCTACTGCTCGTGAAATAATTCTCGTCTGCCTGTCGAGAGAGCTCCGTTGATCATCTGCCAAATTTATACGTTGTGATCTGAGAGAAAAGCTATAGAATCGGACTCCAGAAGCTACATATATATTGTTCCGATTTCAAGAAGTGTTTTAAGCAAGAAGTGCATTCAGATAAACGGAAAAGGATTAACTTTTGCCATCTTCTGCAGCCTGAACATCGATCTCAATGAAGACAAAACTTAATTACAAAATCTACAATCTGGTCTATTTCCCGCCTATCTATTTCCTTAAGATCGGACACGAAATGAATAAAGATATACAAGAAACGTTATATTATATGAGGATGTATATGGAACGTGAGTTTAGATTATTATTTTTGATAAATTTGGTTAGGCAACATCTTCACCGGTTATTCAATTGAATCCACTCCACATGACAGTGAAACTCGTTTTCCAAATTTTAGCACTATTTTTTTTCGCACTTACGGACAATTGCGTATGTTCCCCTCCCCCCCCCCCCCCCCAAAAAAAATAAAAAGAAAACGCAAGAAGAAACTGTATGAGTGACACAGAAAAACAACATAAGTTTTAATAGGAAAGTGTATATTTAGGATATGCTCAGTGAGGGTAAGAAGGCCTGTGATTAAAGTATGATATGGAAAAGTGTTCTGGCATGTCTGTACATACAGTTTATTGCGACTGCAAAGAACAAAGAGAAAATAAAAGCTATTTCTGTATAAAAAATTGTGAAGAAAAATGAGCAAAAAATTTTATAAAAAACATTTATCAGTCTAATTCTACGTATACTAAACACTCTATTGCCAACCTTTCATAATTATGGTGCGCTCTTAGTAATGAAAACATCAAATTATTGCAGTATCCCTTTTAGTATTAACGAAAACTATTGTTCTCTTAAGAGACAAAATCTCACAGTAGACCAGTCATGTCCGGAATGCAACCCTTGTCTATAAGGAGTATTTGCTATATGTATATTTCTTTCAGTATACTTAGAAAACGGTCAAGTGACAACGAGGAGAAGAATTATTATAAGATTAGGATCGTCGCTACCTGCCCTTGTGTGTGTGTGTGTGTATTTTCTACGATTCATCGTGTGCAATAATGGAAGTATCATAGAATACGCAACTATAGGCAAACATTAAACGCCCTGCGGCAGACGCTATTCCAATGCTACATCACTAACGTTGGGAACAGAGACACAGCCTGACAATGTAAGGATTCAATTGGCCTGCAAACCAGCAAGGTAGCTGCTGAAGAAGGTATTACCGACTACATTTTCAATAAAGATTGCAACGATATTGATGTTGGTTATGAATAGGTTATTGTTAATACAGTTAATGATTTTCTGCGGGCCAGAGTTAAAGTAAAAAAAAATTGAATACCTAACAAAGTATGCTGAGCGCTGCAGCCCTGGCAAGCATCAGGCCCAAATGTTCGTCTTCCAAACGCCGACTAATTAACATACTAAATTGACCTCAAAGCCATGAATTCGTGTTGACATAAAGAGACAACTAAATAATTACCTCCACCCACGAGGTCATGTTTTGCCGGCGTTAGTCTGTTATTCCCCTTATCTGCCCGTAACATGACTGAAAAAGTTATGAACGGATCTTCATGAACTGTACAGGAACTGTTCATAATATTAGGGTACAAGGAGCACATTGTGAAATTTTTGCGATGCTCTGTAACTATTGCAACAGTTCCGTAACAGCTCTGCTACAGACCATTATGCGGTGCAGCTGCTTTTGTAACTATTGCAACAGTTCCGTAACAGCTCTGCTCCAGACCATTATGCGGTGCAGCTGCTTTTGTAACTATTGCAACAGTTCCGTAACAGCTCTGCTCCAGACCATTATGCGGTGCAGCTGCTTTTGTAACTATTGCAACAGTTCCGTAACAGTTCTGCTCCAGACCATTATGCGGTGTAGCTGCTTTTGCAACTATTGCAACAGTTCCGTAACAGTTCTGCTCCAGACCATTATGCGGTGTAGCTGCTTTTGTAACTATTGCAACAGTTCCGTAACAGTTCTGCTCCAGACCATTATGCGGTGTAGCTGCTTTTGTAACTATTGCAAATTAAGCCCTAACTTACCTGAAGATCACCACTGTTGAGAGACGAAGCGTCACGTTCTATTTCGCCTGCTTTCGTTTCTACTCCAAAAAGTCTATAATAAAATCAGTCATCATGAGATGTAGATTAAAACATTGGAGAAAGACAAAGTGTTTCGTACAATTATGTTCTGAGTTTAAATATCTAGATGAATATTTAATTGATTAGGAAGAAAACAAAGTGGATGTCTTTCCAAACATGTCAGTGTTTTTATTGGTACAGTAACTGCTGGCCATTCGCGTTGATTAGCTATTTTCTGTCTAATTATGTTGCCATTTCATTAAACACGGGAAACGTTTAGATTAGCACGGCTGCAATACTTAACTAGAACGCCTAGGTGGCGTAAGGCCATCACCCGCGGTAGGTGGCAAATTCAACGAAATTATATTTGAAGAATGAGGCTAGGGCACAGCCGTATTCTCTCCATGGATTAGCTCTTCAATAATAACATAGAAAAAAATAGAACGCCTCGTTCTCCAGACAATCTGCAGCGGTGGAGGAAATTCAACGCCGTCATTTTTTATGGCCAGCTAGGCCCACTTTTTTATAGGGCAACCCACCAAACTCCCTACAAGTAATTATGAAGATTGCTCAACTCCTTCGACCACTTTTTGGGTGGACAGACATATATATATATTCACTTGAATTTTCTGCGAAAACATGATCACATCTCTCAGGAGCAGACGACGAGCTACAGTGCCTCATGAGTAGCTAGAAAGACAAAAATATGGCAAGAGGTTGCACGACGCACTCTACACTTCTGAGTCTTTTGGTGCGTCTGCCTTCCTTTGCCCTTCTACCTGCTGACTTTGCACGTGGGTGTTGTTGCGGCAGTGAGCTGCTTTACAAATGAATAATGATCAACTTACTTACTGACCTCACTCATGAGTATCGTCCCGGCATTGCCCACTACACAAATGAGTTAGAGGCACTTGTCTCCACAGTCGTGCCTCCAAGCATATCACGACCAACAAAACCCTCTGAAAAATGAGGGCAATTTTCGTACTGACAACCAATCCAGACTCGTAAATTTCTCGGCACATCGGCAAATGAGAGCAGCAACTTCTTGCGCTGCTGAAGAAGCGAAGCGGCTCTGAGCGTTCGCTCCGCTCCCGCCGAGTTCTCTGCTTTTTGCAAAGCGAAATTGAGCATCAATCTCCCTGCATCCATCGGAGACTGAGCAGCTAACCGACGTGCTGTTGCTCTCAGAAAGCCGGAAGCCCATAAATTGGACTTGCAAATTGTGCTGTCCAGCGAAACCAATGAAATGTGACCATAGTTCATGTTGCTGTGCATACAGAACAGCTCTCGTTACAGCTCTGCTCCGTGTCCGCTCGTCACAGGCACGCATCTTTTATGGTGCAAATGTTTGCAAACGGAAACACACGCCCTTCGTAACCTCGCGTACAATTGTGTGTGTGTGGGGCGTTCTAACGAGAGCACAGCGCCGTGTTACGCGTGTTGCTGTGCCATGTCAATAAAAACAATAGTTGTCGGAAATTCTCTAAACTATATTGTGGCGATATGAAGGAGCTGGAGGCAGCTGGGTGAATGATATATTTTCTTGCTAATATCGTTTGTTGATAAACCAGACCGACTGTCATATCGACATGCGCCACCATGAGCTTCTGATTGCGTTTAGCAACTGCTAACCGACAGCAGCCCGACGAGTAGTAATTACTACCCACACTCAGTATTGGTTGTTCCACGTGCGTGTATGTCATATTATGTGCTATGATAAAATATAAATACTTAAATATACTACTTTGTGAGGAAGAAATTTTTTTTTTTGTCTAGAAGGTATTACGAGAAGTTTCAGCTCCACAAAACAACTTGAGAGATTGGACAATTTCCGCTTAAGAGTCTACGGAGATTACACCACACATTTAAGTTACTTGGGACACTATGTTGGACCCCCTCCCAGCGCACAGTTGCGGCACAAGCTACTCTCTGCTGCTTCTCTGTAATAGTCGACGGTTTTTCCTCGCAATATTTAATTAACCAAAGGTATTCTGTACGTTGACCGTAATGGTGTTAATTCCTAAAGCTAAAATTTTTATTAATACTGAAATATTTAACTGCACATGACACCGCACCTTGTGTGTAGGTACGTTATCGGTGATTTTATTACTGTCAAGTTACTGCAAATATTAAGGTGTTGTGAGGAGCAACATGAGTGCAGCATCTAAACTAGAGCATTCTGAGAGCGCATACCTCCGCCAAGTAAGGCAACGATAACGAAAAAAGGTAAATTGGCTCTGAAACCATGATTTCTTTTGTATCAACTTCAAAATTTAATCATTTGTCCCTTTTAACAGTATTCACAGCTTGTGCAGTTTTTTTGACGATCCTTTCGTAACTGCTTGAGTTATGCTGCTAACAGACATTATGACAAACATGAGTCAAACATACAAACGAACCAATCGATCTACGCCATAATTCAGTCATTTATATCTTTTAGCATTACTAACAACTCACACAAATTTCATAAAGATCCATTCAAAACATTTTGAGTTATTGCGTAACAAACATTATGACCAACATAAGTCAAACATACAAACGAACCAACCGATCTGCACCGAAACTTAACCATTTATGCCTTTTACATTATTAACAACTCCTGTAAATTTCATAAAGATCGATTCTAAACTTTTGGAGTTATAGCGTAACAAACATTATGACAAACACAAACATAGAAACAAATCAGCCGATCTGTACCAAAATTTAATCAGTTATGTCTTTTAACGATACTAACAATTCCTGCAAATTTCATAAAGATTTACTGAAAATTTTTGAGTTAATGCGCTAACAATCATAAAATCAAACACATCAACAAACATACGAACGAACAAACAGATCATCACAAAAATTTGGTCATATACTCTTTGTAATGTATCTAATAATTCAGGTAAATTTCGGGAAAATCCATCTAAAAGTTTTTGAGTTCAGCATGGAGAAAAATAGGCAGACAAACAAACAAACGGATGGATAGATCTTCACCAAAAGTTAATCATCTGTTTTTTCTAACATACCTAACAATCCCTGTAAGTTTCGTCAAAATCCGTCCATAACTTTTTGAGTTATCTTGGTGAAAGAGAGAAAGACAGACAGACAGCCAAACCGACAGACCCAACGAAAACGTAACCTCTTTGGCGGAGGTAATAATCGACTCAATGATTTTCTCTTCATATGCTTCCTTTACTAATAAACGACAGGCAAGGATACACCTACTGAAGTGGATATATTTCGTTCTCTATTCAATACAGCGGCCACGGAGGAGTCTTCCACGGGTACCATCAGCTTGGCTTACAGTCGACTCTGGGCCTGGCGCGCCGTTTGTGGTACTGCGCGGGGCAGACAACATGTGCAGTCGAATTTGCTGAATGGATTATGGCCAGCAAGCCATGCAGCTGCCGCTACCTCATATACTGGTCGGCACATCATGCAGCTGCCGCTACCTCATATACTGGTCGGCACATCATGCAGCTGCCGCTACCTCATATACTGGTCGGCACATCA
>LQNS02276924.1:2138255-2153697 GCA_001587735.2 Parhyale hawaiensis | reverse complement strand
TGTCTCACAGTAACTGTCAAATACTCACGCCATAGTCCTGGTCAGCACTAGGTTTGTCTCACAGTAACTGCCAAATACTCACGCCATAGTCCTGGTCAGCACTAGGTTTGTCTCACAATAGCTTTGTAATGACATAGAATGAGAAAAAACTCATTTCAACTTTGCTCTAAGTTGGACCCTACAATATCCCAAACTTCACTAATGAATTCAACCAATAGCAAAGTTTGGACTTTCTGCTCATTCATCTCATCCAAAGTTGTGGCGAAGTTGGGGCGCAAGAGACACAGACTTCTTGTGGCTAAGTCGATCCTGAGTGGCTGTGAAATATGGCAGATTTGTGGCGATCATTTACACTCAGAACGATGTGTAGACTTCATCGTGTGCTGCACGCTTGTGCATGAAGATAGACGTAATTATGTGCATATTGCTTCATGATTTAAGGTTGCAACTCTGCTGGGCATTTTTATTTATATGTAACTACACGCCCGGCTTCCACGGACAGGTAATGAAACCCAAATTAAGCTTTATCGAACGCAAGGAAGACCAAGACGCTACTGAGAAAATTCATCTTAAGGCCATTACCAGCTGCTTTGAACGCCTGCGGATCCAAGCAGCAGAACCCAACTCCCGGCAACGAATTCCAAGTCAGAACAGACCAAGGTAGAAAACACCGACTGAACTGGTAAGTTTGGCACCTAAACATCAGCCGTGTAAAGGGGTGGGCACAAGCCGCCGCTCGTGTGTTGCTCACGAAGAGCTTGAGTGCAAGGACAGAAAAATACAACCAATGTCTTTCGCGTTTGTGCACTTTATAAGTCATATACAGAGAGGCCACTCTCCGCCTATGCGACAGACTCACCAGATCACTCTCAGCACACAGCCTAAAGGCTGAGCTAATAAGTCGGTCCAGCAGACGTTAGTGAGTGGCTGCAGTCGAAGGCCAGACCGGTAAACAATACTCCAACAAAAGCAGCAGGAATGCCTGAAAGTAACTAAGATCTACGTTACTGTTACCGCACATAGCTTTCACCATGCGTAAAAGACCATCTTACTCGACGAACGTGGCAGAAGACGTTTAGTATGCGCCTTAAATATTAGCTCCTCATCAAAGAAAGCACCGAGAATCTCCAGAGAGCTAGACCTCTCATCTACTTTTAGAGGTAGATGCTGGGCTAAAAGTGGTCGGGACCGACTGACAGACAAGGACTTAATCTTGCCTGAATTCAGATTCATACTCCAGGCAGAGCATCATGCCCTAACGCAAGACGAGTCCCTATTTAGAGACTGAGTGTCATCGTTGCGCATGCTTGGGTTGGTCAATTTATCCCTGCTATCAAAGTGGAATCGTCCGCATAGTTGATCATCGTGTTCTCCAGCTAGCAGAGCACGTCGTTCGTGTACTGAATGAAAAGCAACGGGCCAAGCATGCTACTATGAGAAACACCCGAACCCACCACGACTGAAGCTCTCAGGCAACCATCTACCGACACACTCTACGTTCGCTCAGAAGCAAATGACTAATAGAACCCTGCCACCTACACCAAGTGACTCCAACTTGTACAATAGACCCACGTCCTTGACCCTATCAAACGTCGCGCAACGTCCAGCTGAATAAAAGGCGTGCTTCAAAATGACGGTCCAGGACCGACTGTGAATGGAGTGGCACAGACAAGACAGCGTCACAATAGCTCAAGCCGTTTCTGTGTACAAAGGGACCAGTGGGCAGCAGTCCACTGACCTCAGCAAAGTGACAGAACTTACAAGTCACAATTTCTTAATCGCCTTCCACAAAATGGGATTTAGAGTAATGGGACGATAATTGAAAACATTTGGCGGCACAAACCCTGAGAATAGGAGTGGCATTCCCAGTATGCCTACAACGGGGAAAATTTCTCAACCGAATCAAGGGTGTGGAAATTACGTTGAGCTTAGGGGGCGGATCGAGAATGCCAGAAAATTTCTTATGAAATAGAGGAAACATGCCAACAGCATTCTGGTCGCCAGGTGTGGTGGAACAAGGCCTTCAAGAAGCGCTAGTACCGTGCTAAATCTGCATGCCAAAGTTCTTAAACGAGGCTCAGGACGACATCCATGCGGCAACGGCAACACATCGTCCGTCTGCTTGCCATTTGAGGGAGCCGAAAAGAGCTCTGCCTGAGCCAAGAGTTCAACCTCGATACAACGACCTTTGCTACTAATTGGCGGTAATGACAGATCAGCACCGAAGACTGAGCCCTTAAACTCACGCCACTAGCAGTGTGGATTATATCGACCCTCATCAGGAGCTCCCTGGAACGCTGCCGCTGGTGATGCTGTGCTCTGTCATAAACAAGCTTTGACCCAGTTCTGCGTTTTATGTACGCTTCCCAGAGAGCATGGTTACGTGAATGCCGCCAAGTTCGCCAAGGCATGCCAGTGTGCTGTGTCTGTAAGGCATGATAGTGAAGCGTGTACGGACTAAGGAGTGTTATACTGCAACATCGCCATGAGGCAGTTTTAGGTACTGCAGCACCGGCATGAAGCAGTGTTAGATACTGCAGCACAACAGTGCAAATTTTACGGCTACAGCCACGCCACACAGCCAGCAGCAGTACGGTTACGGCCACAGCCACTTCACACAGCCAGCAGCAGTACGGTTACGGCCACAGCCACGCCACACAGCCAGCAGCAGTACGGTTACGGCCACAGCCACGCCACACAGCCAGCAGCAGTACGGTTACGGCCACAGCCACGCCACACAGCCAGCAGCAGTACGGTTACGGCCACAGCCACACCACACAGCCAGGTACTCCGCCAATAAAGCAGACTTTAGTGCTTGCGTGATGACGCCAAAACATTGAAGAGATCGAAGAGGCTGCGGAGGACGTTCTTCAGCATGTGGGACCGCTGGCTGGTTGGACCCTGAAGGCCTATTGCTGTCATCGAGTTTATGGAGGGCAGAAATTACTCGGCAAGCTGAGTCCTATGCAGAGGGCTATCCATCAGACTGGAGCAATGATTAGCATTGCCAAAGGAACAATTCCTCATCGCAATCTAAAATTCAATTTCATAAAAAGCGCTGCTCTCAGCGATTGGAATAAGAGATGTAATCTATTCTGGAAGGAACGCTTCCTTTCCTCTTTGGTATTCATTAAATTTTCCAGGCAATCAAGTAATTGGATGCTTTACTTTTTTGCTTAGGAACGAAAAAAGCAGCGCAGGACTTCGCTATTACCTCATTAGGCGGGCCAGAATTAAGCGGCCGGTGTGGTATTTTGTCGCGACTAAATTTGGTCACGGAAGTGTGGACTTGTGGACACACATCGGACTGTTGGCGTGTGGTGCAGAGGTGTGTGTGTGTGTGTATGGTGGTGCAGAAGCGTGTGTGGTGCAGAGGTGTGTGTGCGTATGGTGCTGCAGAAGCGTGTGTGGTGCAGAGATGTGTGTGTGCGTATGGTGGTGCAGAAGCGTGTGTGGTGCAGAAGCGTGTGTGGTGCAGAGGTGTGTGATGCAAAAGCGTGCGTAGTGCAGAGGTGTGTGGTGCAGAAGCGTGCGTGGTGCAGAGGTGTAAGGAGCAGAAGAGTGCGTGGTGAATAACCGTGTGTGGTGCAGAGGTGTGTGGTGCAGAGGTGTGTGGTGCAGAGATGTGTGTGGTGCAGAAGCGTGAGTGGTGCAGAGGCGTGCGGTGCAGAAGCATGTTTGGTGTAGAAGCGTGTGTGTTGCAGAAGCGTGTGTGGTGCAGAGGCGTACAACGCCGAAGCGTGTGTGGTGCAGAGGTGTATGGTGCAGAGATGTGTGTGGTGCAGAAGTGTGTGATGCAGAGATGTGTGTGGGGCAGAAGTGCACCACAGAAGCGTGTGTGGTCCAGAGGTGTGTGATGCAGAGATGTGTGTGGGGCAGAGGTGTGTGTGGTGCACAGGTGTATGGTGCAGATATGTGTGTGGAGCAAAAGCCTATGTGGTGCAGAGGTGTGTGTGTGGGGCAGAAGCCTGTGTGGTGCAGAGGTGTGTGATGCAGAGATGTGTATGGGGCAGAAGCGTGTGTGGTGCAGAGGTGTATGGTGCATAGATGTGTGTGGGGCAGAAGCCTGTGTGGTGCAGAAGCGTGTGTGGTGCAGAGGTGTGTGGGGCACAAGCGGAAATGTGAGTGGGGCAGAAGCCTTGATGGCGCAGAAGCGTGTGTTGTGCAGAGGTGTGTGGGGCACAAGCAGAATCACTGTACAATACTCCTCTTTAAGAGAAGAAAACTAGAAAACCCTAAAATGTTGAAAGGACACGGACGCCATCTTTGATTTTGAAGTCTAACTGATTGTTCTGTGCTGAGTTCTCTTCTGTCGGTTTATCAAGCTATAAATGTTTTTAAAATAGGCTATTCCTATCAAAATCAGTCTATAAGATTACGGGATACGAAGGTGAGTTTAAGCCGACGCGAATTATAAGCGAAAATGTAAAGAAACAATATCTTAACTGAATTCCTGGCGTCATTCATTTAAATGAAGGACACTTCTATATGTAGATAGAAACAAAAAAAAAGTTGACGCACAGCTCGTGCTCATTTTCCTGATTGAATGCGTTACAATGAGGGACGTGTGAACTCATCGAACTTATTATCACTGCCACGTGTCACAAGACTTCAAATGCCATGACAAATGGTTCCCTTATCAATTACTGTTCCATGTATTTGTTGGAGTAAAAATATAATTGAGTTTCGAAATCTAAATGTTAAATTTTCATTACCTTTTTCGTTTGGGGGAGATATCATGGGAACAGGTAAAGACGGATATTTGTAAGAATCATTCTCGCCATTGGGACGAATTGTCAACACAAGCGCAATGTATACCTACAATTGGAATTTGGAACTGATATACATAGGTGTCCGTTGATGCACTGACATGCTATTCCCGTTTGCAATCCAACTTTTTGTCTTTTTTTGGTCCTTTCATATTGTATTTGCCTTTTCCTCGTATTCTATTTCTTACACTCCTAATGCTAAGGTGCAATAAGTGCAACTTTTAGGTGCAATAAGAGCAAATTTTAGGTACAATAAGAGCAATTTGTAGGTGCAATAAGAGCAAATTTTAGGTACAATAAGAGCAATTTGTAGGTGCAATAAGAGCAATTTGTAGGTGCAATAAGAGCAATTTGTAGGTACAATAAGAGTAATTTGTAGGTACAATAAGAGCAATTTTTAGGAGCTATAAGTGTAATATTTTAAGCGTAATAAATCCAGGCTCTATAGTAATTATAAAAAGAGAAACAGGTGCCGAGTGTTTTGACAGCCAAAAGTTCAGTCTGACAAATAGAAGTAGTGGCTTATTGCGCTTCCTCATCTTAAAAACTTTTTTCTTGAGTTTCTAGCGACGGCTAAGATTAGTTCAGTTGATGCTTTCAAGCCTGACCATGATCTGCAGAAATAGCACAAGGACTTGATAATTTCAAGATCGGAAGAAAAGTTTGCGTGTCTGTTGAAGGCAGAAAACTTCCAGAACTGCAGCCTGTCGGTGAATGTCGAATATAAACTCATTTAGCGCTCCCCATTGATTATCAGTGCGTTCATGAAAGGCATTAGTGTACCACTGGGTAATACACTTCATCCCATCAGTGGTTTGATATTGCATTCTCAGTTCGAAGAAGCTGTGCGCTTTGCACTGAACTATGACGTCCCGTTGGACAAAACAGTCCCATATGTCCCTCTTCTTCAAGCTCACACGGCAGCCTGTGTGGGCACCGAGATAGAGAAGAAGTTGATACTTCTGACACGTAGGTTTTAACTTTCATCACAGAAGCAGTTTTCCACATACGATTGTTGTTTAGCTTTTCAATCATAACGCAAATGTAGTTACGAACAGCTAATAGACTCTCTGGTGCCGCCAAGCAAACGTATGCTGCATACATCACTTCATCTGTTGCCAAGCATCAGGTGGTGAGAGAAACATTTGACAGAGTCCAGGCATTGCTGCGGGAGCAAGTGTTTCCCTTGGCAGATGACGTTGAGATTCGGCCAACTACTGCATTTTCTGGCGTGCTAGGTTGGCTGACTAATCGCTGGTGTTTAGTAAGTTTTTTCTGCTATATCTGTTTGTTTGTATGTTTATAATTGCAAAGGCATAGCCATAATTCATTTTGTAAAGTCTAAAACTGCAGCAACTTGCCTTTCTAAACAGTGGCTGCTAACCTCCTTCAATAATACATGTTAAGTCCTGCTAAAAGTGCCACAGTATTTCAAAGCCCAACAATGCTTTAGATTTGTTCATAATATCAATGCACCTACTAGATTATAATTTTTTTTTTACATGAAACGACACAAACTGCCGGATCTTCCTTCAGCGTGTCCCAACTCTACACTTCGCAGTTCTGAACCAAATATTTCTGCACCATACACCTTTGCACTAAGTCCATCTGCCACACACATCGCTATACCACACACCTGTACCACATATGTCTGCACCACACACATCTGCACCACGCACCTCTGCACTATGCACACACCTCTGCACCACAAACATCTGTGCACCACACACGCTTCTGCACCGCACACCTCTGCACCACAGTTGAAAATCCACTATATAATGAAACACAGTTGTTGGTCGCTTGCTCTCTCCCCTGCTCCAATGTTGGTCCGTCTCTCCGTCATGCAGTTGAGTTTAATAGGAGAAAATTCATGTACTAAAAACAAGTTAAGATACCATACCATACAATTTCAGCGCTTGGAGTAAGGGTGACAAATATAGCTTCTGAAATATTATGGTCTAAAGTGGAAATACTGCATTTTCTGAATCTCGCTTCACTTTTTTTTTTAAACTTGCTTGGTGCTTTTTGATATGACGATAGTAATTCTTCTTCTGAGCGTGGTAGATGAAAAGCGGTATCTTCGAAAGAGTTTTTCATCCTGTCGGGGATAGCCAAGATATATCTCATATTCTTTTGGCTGAATTCCTTCTTAGCAGTTAGAGTAGCTCAGTCTTGGTTGGAATTTTGGTTTCTTTCGTGCATAATCACTTTTTTCTTTCTTTAGCTGAATCTCTTCGATGCAGTTGAAACTTCATGCTTAGCAGACGCCTTTTCATATTGCATTAATTTACATTGCAGCTCAAGGAGCTTGTATAGAGAAGGAGGGAGCCAGTAACCTAGCCCGTTGAAACTCAAGAGTCTCTTATGGCTGCAGCCAGTCGCGTAAGCACCAATCGCATATCAGTAACTCGGTTCGTCTGCTGCTCCCCCGTTAAACTCAGTGCTCCCCAGTCTTTTCCACCAATGAGCGTCTCACAACCATAAGAGATCTGGTTGACTCGCTGGCAAGTCTGTAACTGGGCCACAAGGCTCCCTCCTTCTCTATTGAAGCTCCTTGCTGCAGCCAAATTTCGAGGTTGGAGGTTCACCTCTCGCTCGGTATCCAGGTTACCGCAAGATCTGATTATTTTCGGTGAATTCTTTTGACTGAACTATATTTTCTTAGTGCTACTCAACATTTGGCCAATTCAAAACTGATATTCAGGCCTTATTTTGCCAGAGAGATAATTTGCTCACGCAAAACTCATAGCTGCACAGCTTGCATCTCAAATTACCTTCTAGTCCGGGTGTCCCTATTGCAAACCGGTTAAGATCTGACTATAAGCCCGGGATAGAACGTCCACCCCATATAACGAGAGAGTTTCGAGTACCGTCATGTGGAACGCAAAGAATAATAGAAGATCAGGTCTGCAGGGTTGAGACCTATTCAACAGCAAAACCTATAGTTAAACCGGAAAAGCAAAAAGCCTTATCACAAAATTACTGCCGTCATTTTTGAAGGCTGGACCTTCTAGTGTTACTAATATTCCTGAACCAGCACCGATGCAAGTTGCTCCCATAAACACATGTGTTTTTACGGATATCGAGATCCTGCAAGAACTGACCCACCTACATGTGTACAAATCCATTGCTCTAGATAATCTTACTCCCCATGTACTACGAGAAATGGCTCCAGTCATCGTGAAGCCACTACTCTAAATATTTAATCGGTCTCTGGGAACGGGAGAACTTCTACAGGATTGGAGACTAGCTAACGTGATTCCAATACATAAGAAGGGGGACAAGAAAAGCCCCACCAGTCAGTCTTACATCGGTCGTCAGCAAAATTATCGAACGCCTCCTGATAAAGCGCATCACTGACCACCTGAGAATGCATCAGCTCATATCCGACTCTCAGCATGGCTTACGAAATAGAGGAAGCTGCTTAATAAACCTTCTGGACTTTTTCTCAATAGTTACGGATATTAAAGATGAAGAGAAGGGTGTAGACCTTGTGCATCTAGACTTCCAAAACGCTTTTGATAAAGTCCCCAGGACCGGCTAATGAAAAAATCTGAAGCCCATGGTATCCAGGGAAACTATTTACAATGGATCGGGGCATGGCTTACGGGTCGGCAGCAGCAACTGAAGCTTGAAGGAGAAACGAGCGACTGGACGCAGGTATCATCAGAGGTTCTCAATTTACATTAATGATCTCGATCTTAACATCCGTAGTAAAATCATTCAATTTGCGGATGATACAAAACTATGCCATCTTGCCACGAAAAGAGCCGAGCTCCAACAAAATCTTGACCACCTCATGGAATGGAGCGCAAAGTGACAGATGAACTGTAACGTCGACAAATGCTCCGTAATGCACGTAGGGCGAGTGAACTCTTCAACTCCATTGAAAATGAATGGGACGGAATTGGCTCCTGTCACCCAACAACGTGACTTGGGAATCACTGTTACAAACAAACTACAACACAGTCAGCAAGTTGACAAAGGTGTAAAAATGGCAAGCATGGTACTGAGATTCATCACCAGATTGTTTGAATACAAGTCCAAGGACATTATCATTCCCTTGTACAAGGCATTAGTGCGGCCACACCTAGAATTTGCCTTTCAATTTTGGTCGCCACGTCTGTGTAAAGATATCGATAATATGGAAAGAATCCAACGCAGAGCAACGAAATTGATACCTCAACTGAGAAACAAGCCGTATGAATGTCGCCTAAAAGAACTGGGTATGATCTCTCTCGAGCAAAGACGACTCAGGCGGTAACTAATAGAAACACTCAACTACTTGAATGGCTTCAACGACGTACCTACAACGGGACTCTTTGAAAGAGACCTTTATGATCGCTTGCGAAACAACGGTCAAAAACTCAAGCACAAAGCTCGAAAACAACTTTAAGTCAGCAGTTCTTTCCGTATTTCATAGTCAGCATTTGGAAGAGACTCCCTTCCGACGTTGTTAGTGCGAAATCAGTCGTTTCAAACTCTTCTTGACATACATTGGGAGAGACATCCTCCACAGCTAAGAATTTCTCCTCCAGGAATTGCACACTCATAACAGCCAAAGCTTCCGAGGCTACCTTAATCCGTCTTTTCCTCTCTTCCGCTCCAACTACACTGTCTAACATCTTTAACTCCGCATATCAGCGGCTATTGATCATGATTGCGTGCATTCATGATCGTCTCTTCTGCTGAGATTCTTCTCCCTCCTCTTTTTTTCTTCTCTTTTCCCCAGTTCTTTACATCCCCCTAACATAATGGCAATAGCTCATAGAGGGCCGGGGCGTAAGTTTCGGTGTCTCTTTGACAATGGGCCTGTTGGTTCGGCTACTGCCGCCTATCTAATCTAATCTAATCTAATGCCGCATCAACGTGCTATTGTACTGTAAACATTGCGTGGGCAGCGTCTCCAACGTACGGTCATCTCTGCTCCAGACGCTCACTTAGGTAGAGGTACAGAAGAGAGCGGTATGGCCACAGCTGCAGAGCAACAAGGTTTGGCCACAGCTGCAGAGCAACACAGCATGGCCACAGCAGCACGGTATCGCCACAATATCAAAGAACAAAGTTGGAGCTCACGCATCCCCCCCCCCCCCTGCACACATGCCAGCGCAAGCGGCCGCGCATGTCATCAGTCGCAATAAAATATTCACGTCTGCTGGTGAAGAAAGTAATTTAAGTGACAGCGCTGGGTGTGACTGACTACCTCGCTCTCAGGGGGAGGGGCTGCAGCAAATCACGAATTCCTGCCTTTCAGCAAACTGCAGTGAACTAAAACAAAATATTTCCTATCTCTCACCTAACAGCTGTTGACTGGATAAAAAAGTCCTGCTTAGCAGCAAACAAGAGGAAACTGGAATATATAATTCCTCCCGCGTATCTAATATCTCTGAACCGGAACGAATCAGTTGGCACTTCGCGTCTTAACAGATTCTTTCTGTCCTCCAGCTCATGACAGGAAAATCAAAGTAGGAGCTAAAATCTCCTTGACCACAAATCTTAACTAATAATAAAAACACTCATGCTGTGGTTCCTTGTGCAAATAAAGAATGACTTCTAGGTTCAGTGGCATGCACGGCTGCAGTTGATCACAATTGAGAAAAGTCACGGAATTTTGGGCGTTGAATATCCCTGGGAGCAGAACTGTGAACGAAAAACGGTAGGGCGGTACAATTTTGTACCGCCTTGGAGCAGATAGGGTTAAAGGCATGATACTGCCCGTAGATTATTTTACCTCCAAAAAGAAATGTTTTTATCGATCGTTGACCAGGAATTGGAGCAAGATTCCGTTCCCTCTCGTGGCTTGGAGACTGAACAAAAGTCTCCGGCTTCTTAAGATCACGTAACTGGGGAGAACCTCACTGCTGCTCTTCGCCCACAAGTTTAATTTTGGGACGAACAGACGTTGATACATTATCGTCACCATCATTAAGAGCTGCAAGCATGTTTTCCACTTCAATATTATTTGTCTGTTTTTCCAAAAGTGTGCCAGTCGATCTCCGCTGACGTCTGTTGTGGACGGTTTTCCACTGGGAGGCTGATAACCGCAAGCGAGTTTCACGGGTAGCCGTTTTCCCACAAGGTGAAACTCGACCAGGAGAAGATTGCCGCAACGCTTCGCGATCGCTTCTCAGTTTCTCTATCTCAGCTTTGAGGGCCTGCATCTGAGAACAGACTCTACCTGATTCTAGCTCCACTCCTTCATTAAAAATAACTCATATGTGAATTCAGAATGGCATTCGTTGCACTGTTTCATGCTGAATGTGTGTACTGCCAGCATGTGAGGATATGAAAGAAAAAGAAGAGAGAGGAAAAAAAGGGGAAATGGATGGCTATACTGGCACGTATGGTTACAATCTATTTTTTTATAACACAGGGCAATACTTTTATATTTTTTCAAAAGGCCTGGGACTTTGGATTTGGCCTCTAAATGAAGAAATCGGCAAACTAAAAAAAAAAATGACCTCATTTTTAGAGAAATAGCTAGAGTTTTAGAGAGACCAAAAAGCTAAGCGTGTAATAATGAACGGACATGCCAGCTTATTACAAATGTAGTATGAGTGAGAGGGGTACTTGGCATTATTTTATGGCTGGAGTCTTACGTTGCTCTCGGCAGAATACGAACTGTATGGAATAGAAGCAAGTGAGTGCAACACGTTTCGATTTGACTGTACACTGTGTTAAATTTCGTATGGTTCTGGAAATACACGCAAGAATTTAGTCACAGCAGCAGCAACAGGAAGCTCAGTTCCTAGTGTGTAAAATATTCCAATTAACTTGAACAATAACTGAACAATTGCTAGGAGACAGTGTCAAGAGCTGGCGACCATCTGCTAGTTATTGAGGGCTGTGAGACGCGCATGTTGCTGCTGCAACAATAGGTCGCCTGACGCCAACACTTGAGGCAGAATACGTCTTCATTGGCCAGCGTTTGCAGGTTGGCTCGTCCTAGAGGCACAGAAATCAATCTCTCTTGAATTGGTCATCTTGGCAAAGCACCGACATCACGATAGCGGCGGCCGTTAACCGCTAACGGCCGCTATCACACAGATCCGTTACTGCTCAAGGCAGAGCTTCATGGAGGTGCCTATGGAATGGGATTGTTCCATTTAAAGGCGGGGCAGCAGCTGTGATGGAGGGGTATGTGTGGGTTTGTGTGTGTGTAGTTAGGTGTACAGATTTTTTTTTTTTTTTTGTGTTTTCACCGCAGTAATCTTAACTGAAAGTGAAACTTTGCGGTAATAGCGACATATACTCAATGACGAAGATGCAGAAAAATTCAAACCAGTTCAATGAAATACCTAAGAATACACGCACTAAAAATATACATGGAGTCTATTTCTTTAAACTCTAACGAAAAAGTCCTAGTCATCCATAAAGATGAGTATAGAAAATAGTTTTCAATAGAATTTGTTAAATATGAATTCACGTCCGCCATTACTACTTCTACCACAAAATTTTTATTCTAACTGTAACTTTAAAAGCCCAACCCAACTCGTAAGTAGAACGGAAGTGTCACTAGTGGCTAGCTTGCTCCCCTTCAACTGATGGACTCAAACCCACTACAAGCAGAGCGCCTTACATTGAGTTTTTGGTCACGTTAAGCAAGGCGCGCCGGGCTGATGTTATCGAATGCGTCCTGAAGTTATTGTAAGGAGAAGTAATCTAATGTAACGGCAAGCTATGAAATACCTACACACACAAAATTGTAACGCTGTCTTATTGTTGCATTGTTAATCACGGCGTCAATGGGTTAGCATTTCCAAAATGCACACATAACCAGAGAAGGCAACGAAACGATGATTTCGAAATGGTTCAGAATCAGGATTTTATTCGAACCATCACCAAATTCAGTCACCAGTTTCTCGTATGACTACAAACAGTTACTGTAAATTTCCAGGAAATTCGTGCATTTCTTTATGAATTAAGTTGCAAGCAGACGAAGAGACAAACGCCAGCATGAAAAAGGTTTTTAGCTCGCTTAAAAAATGTTTATTAAAATAACATCTTAGTGAAGATTTGCTACATCATTCGGTTAGTACCTGTGTATGGTGTCGGTAAGCGTCAAAACTCCAGTAAGATGTAGCCGAGTAATATAAACGTTGCTGAATTTTTCCTCTTGCGGGAAGTCTTCCTTTCATAAAATTTTACTACATATTTTTTCATTCTAAGTTTGAGGACTTGTAGTGTACCAAACCTTCTGCAGGCAGGCTGTGCTCGGATAATGATTTGGTGAACCTTTCACACAGGAGAGGAGTGACCGAACTCTGTATGTTTTATAAGATGTACAATAATGAGAGGAATTGGTTGTATTCTTCTATCCCTGCCCTCGAAGTCTCTAGGAGAATTGCACGAGCTGCGGTCGGTGCGCACTACCGGTGGTATTTTTATCTACCGATATACCGAATTTCATTCGGTACTCCCTGCTCAGAATAATAAAAATGGAGTCAAATTACTGCTGACTGACAGCAGATCAAGTGTCACGCGTCAGCCGTACGCACGTAACCGCTTCACACCAGCGCCACAGCTGGGGCCCAACGGCCACGGACGGTCAGCAGCGCAGTGCTAGCAAAAGCTTTTGGGAAATGAACAAAGATGGAAATGGAGCTCGATAATGAAAGGCTCTCTAGCAATGGAACCTTTTTAGCGGTATTGTTGGCGCCCTTCACGTAAGTGGAAATTGGCCCCGGATGTTTTGTGAGAGCCTTAATTGGCACCGCGGGGATCTGACGGACCAGTCTAAATGAAGCAGGACATCAACCACAGCAAAGCGTTAGGTGCGAAATTTTCACAGTATTGCAGATTATTGGCAGCTGCGATGTATTTGTGCCTTCCGTCATCACAGGAGCAGGCGGCTCTGTTCTGCTCGTCGTGCTTGTGTGCTGGCACTGACCTCACTGCTTGTGTTGGGCTGCTCGAAGCTGGCAGTTAAATTGCAAAGACAGCTTTTAAATAGCGCACAGTCGAAAATAAAACAAAAGAAACACGTAGAAAAATGCTGAAAAATTCATAATTGTACTTGCTGTAGATATTTGAACTACCCACAACATTGGTGTACGTAGCTAGTATAAATAAAAGAATACGAGCGCCTCTGCAGCATTATAGCTGCACGTCCTAATATGATCATATTAGAGTCGCAACCAAAGTCTCCCTCAAGGCACAAGATTTCTAGCTTTGCTGGCTTAGGTCTTTTCCTCTGCAGCTGCTGGCAACGCCTTAACTTTCGACCTTCCCTCTGCTTCATGACACACAAGTGATTCTGGTTGAGTTTACTTGTTTGTATGCACAAGATACATTCATTTTTATCGGATAAATTAGAATATCTTCTAATACATTTGTAGCGGCAGTCTGTGATAAAATGGCAAAACTAATGCTAAAGATTATATCATAGTAGAGCTGTTAGATCCATATCCTCTGAGCTCGAACATGATCCAGCAGCAACTTAACAAGTTCTCTTCATTATGTTGTGAGATCTCGTCTCGCAGGCGGTGTCCTGTAATCTGGAGGAGCGTCTAGTCACGAGCAAACGCTCGGGTAACGGGAGCAGGTGATGATTTTCATTTGCACTCACATTAGAAGTTTGTAAAGCGAGTCGCACATACTTTGCAAATTGCCAACCGTTAGTCCGTTTTTCAATGCCTGAATTTATTTCCCGTACTTCTTTTTTCGTGGAAATTGTTCTAAATTATCTTTACCGTTTGACTGACTGACGATGAGTTCGAAACGTTTTTTTTTTTTTTTGCAAGTGAGTCATGATTCAAGTGAGTCTTTTATTCTAGTAACTGCACTGCAAATTGCATCTGAAGTAATTTGAATAAACAACTGTATCTTACATACGCCCAGTTGAAAGGGTTGAATCATACTGTTTTGAAATATCGAGCAATGGTACGTGTGTGTCTCTTGGCCTTTAAGCGCTTGTTTTCTGTCCATGGCGCTGGTGTGTGTTATTTTCAAACACGCGTTTTAGATTCGTCATGTACCGATTTGTTTTGTATATGATGTAAATAACGGCGACAGCTGAAATAGTTCACAAGCGAGTAAACTGGGGCAGTCCTCGGCACGCGGTCGGCAGATACCGAATCCTCATCACCGCACCCATCACCGCAAGTCCGAAGGAAATTCACTCAGCAGCGCCGCCTCCAAATTCTCTCATGACGCGAGTGAAAACATTCAGAATCTCGTCAGCTCCAGGAGCACATTTCTTGAGCTCTCAATACGGCCACATTTCTCCACTAGAACGGCCTGATCCCCGAGAGTTAAGGGAACATTGCAAAGATTTAGCCGAGACAGTTCTGGTGTGTGACCCCGACATTTTATCGAGCTGGTGAGGCTGGAGAGGCATTTGCCGCATGACTTAAGGGATCTCTGCAAGAATATTGCAGCACGCAAATTGGGACCTTCTCTTTCGCCTCCGCGGTGAACGCATTGTCCGAGTTCTTCTCCGAAGGGCGCCAGCTGAAGCTTGCATTTCATCTGCCTGAAGGGCTGGTGCTGGTCGGCTGTGGGATATTGTGATAAGTCCTGCGCTGGTAGCTGTGTGTGCAGCCCTGCTGGTCGGTGTAGCGCTGGTCGGCTTTGGGTGCTGTAAGTGCAACGCTGCCGGTCGGTGTAGCGCTGGTCGGCTTTGGGTGCTGTAAGTGCAACGCTGCCGGTCGGTGTAGCGCTGGTCGGCTTTG
>LQNS02276924.1:2093995-2112194 GCA_001587735.2 Parhyale hawaiensis | reverse complement strand
GTAAGTTACCGGCACTAAGTCACGCTGTTCGTGCTCGGGGCCAAACATACTGACTGCTTGTGTAAGTTACCGGCACTAAGTCACGCAGTTCGTGCTTATGGCCAAATATACTGACTGTTTGAGTATGTTGCAGGCACTATGTCAAGTTACTGGTGCAGGGAATCCTACACTGGCTGCCTCTGTAAGTTGCAGGCAGCAGCACCAACTGCCTGATGTCCCTGAACAGAAGCGCCCGCACCAACATAATAGAAATGTCAGTTAAGAGACCCGGCGAGCGGGCAGCGTGTCGCTACAAATCAATTCAGTGCAAGAAAAGGACGGCAATTGCAAAGTTACGACCAAAGTGAGCCTGTGAGAGGGAAGCAAAGCGTCCCGTGCTGCTAATGAAATACAAAACGTTAATTTTGTGCTCGGCCCTGCGTACCGTTAAGAGAAATAAAACAGCTACTTCTGTACAACATATCAGGTTCAGTCGCCCTCTACTTATGAAGATATAAACTGTGACGCTTTCCTATTCAATCGTTGGAGTTATAATTAAAGAATACCGAAGATTTTTAACTTTAGACGCCAACTTATCTCGTAGCAGTCGACCTCCTCAATTGGTATAGGAAGGTAGTAGAAGAATGATAAAGCTGCTATTTTGATCTATTGCAAACAAGTTACTGGGATAAAAGATACTCACGGTGGTAAGAGATGTGAACATGAGACTTTTACACTTGAGGAACTCACTAGTGCTCGTGTTGCAGTGAAGAGATGGGCCATTTGATGCAGCAAGTCTCTGTAGCACGTCGCCGCCTCTACAGCTCTCCCGGTCGGTCTCACGTCCAGCTCGCAGAATTATCGTATGCGTTTATTATGTAATGTTGATCACATGGGGCAGGACTGGTGAGCAGGAGGCTCCGACAGCTCACACACATAAGCTCATATGCTGCCATGGCGCAGACACAAGAGATGAGGGCAATGACTGATGGCGGGCAGCCTGAACGTGTCCAGGGAAGGAGATGATGCGATGCAGGTCACGAAGGGTTTAAAGTATCGACAAATGACGGAGCAGAAACACGCAACTTTGGTGCATGGAAATTCCAGCGGCCGCTTCCTGTTGCCGGGGCAGGTCGCTTTGGGAGTTGCACCAAGCGAATGCAGCTCCAAATTCTCTAAACTCAGAGCAATTGAGTCGCGTATGTTAATGAATTTTCCTTAACTTTGATCATTCTCTAGTTACTCGGACAGCTCTGGGGCAGCTGGAGCATGTCCGTGTCCCTGATATTATTTGGCCGGGTATGAATAATGGCTGCGTGTTGCCTAGGGACTTTGATGGCCTCCCCCGAAATTGAAGCTTTGCTCGGCCAGGATATTGGCGGTAGACACACGCGCTTCGCAGCTAGAATTAATGGAAGAATATCAAGTTGCGGATATCGCGTAAACTCGCCGACGAAACAAATTTCTGACCACGATGTACTCAGCAGCTTTGTGTTTTCCGTAGTATTGCGGCAATGCAATGCATACGAGGCACATTGCATTATTAAAATTGAGTTTTAAAATAACTACAAGCGGATGCAACGGAGTCTAGTAGTTTTAATATACTAAATTTTTCGTATATGTATCTGTTTTCGCTGCTCATTGAATAAGTAAGTATTATTGGTTAGGATAATGGTTGACCTCACCATACAAGCCCGGCTTGGTGATTGAATTTACTCTCAAAACTAGCAAATAGCTAGTTCAATGCTTAGTTTTGTGAACTGAAAACTAGCGAATTTTTTAGGAATGACAACTGAAATAGGAACAACTTTCTTTGAAACTCCTATGAGAGACCCCAGTGTTGAACTCTACTCACATATTTTAAAGACGAGTATCCTGAAAGCTGCTGAATGTCCTGTGTTCTTCGGGAAATGGCTCCAGTCATATTGCAGCCACTGCTCAATATCTTCAATCGGTCTCTGCGAACGGAGGAAGTTCCCCACGATTGGAAACTAACTAACGTGATTCCGATACGCAAGAAGAAGGACAAGAAAAGTCCCAGCAACTATCGACCAATCAGTCTTACATCGGTTGTCAGTAAAACCATCGAACGCCTCTTGACGAAGCGCATCACTGATCATCAGAGGACGGACCAACTCATATCCGACACTCAGCACATCTTCCGAAATAGAAGAAGCTGCTTAGCAAACCTACTGGACTTCTTTTCAAAAGTTACGGAAATTAGAGATGAAGAAAAGGGCTTGGACCTCGTGTATTTAGACTTCCAAAAGGCTGTTAACTAAGTCCCCCATCAAAGGCTAGTGGAGAAAAAGCCTATGGCATCCAGGGAGATTATTTACGTTGGATCCGGGCATGGCTATCGCATCACCACCAGTTTTGATCGGAATGCGCACCTCACAAGTGCGACCAATACGGTTTGAGTGTCTGGCCTGGATTCGCCCATTGACGTTGACAGTAATTCCTTCTAGAACTTTCCAGATATATATGATCGTAAAGCGCTCGAATCTCCTTTGAATTAAGTACATTTGAAGTTGAGCCAGTCTTTCGTGATAGCTTAAATCTTTCATGCCTCGGATTTTGGCAGTGAACGATCTCTGGATAGCCTCGAGGCGCTCTAAGTCTTTCCATTTGCTTAGCATCCAAAGAGGTGAACAGTATTCAATCCTTGGCAGTATCAGTTGTTTCCATTAGGTGAGCTTTGTGTCTGCCTTTCGCGAAGAGAAAGTTCGAAGCACCCATCCGCTCCACTTCTTGCCTACGGTAACAACTCGAGCCACGTGATCTTCAAAAGTGGCATTATCTTGTATTCTCACCCCAAAATCCCTTAAAATTGCTTTCTCTCGATTTCACTCCCATCTCTCGTCGTGTAGGACGTGGATTATATCGACACCAAAATCTAATCAATTGTGCCTTTGGACAGTATAAACACTTTCTGTAATTTTCTTGAAGATCCATTCATAAATTTTAAGTTATGCTGCTAACAAACATTATGACAAACGTAAATCAAACATACAACGAACCAACCGATTTGCACCAAAATTTAATCATTGATGTTTTCAACATTTCTAATAACTCCTGTAATTTCAAAAAGATCCATTCAGAAGTTTGTCAGTTATTGTGCTAACAAGCACAAATTCAAACACAGTAACAAACACACGAACGAACAAACAGATCATCACGAAATTTGGTCATTCACTCTTGGTAATAAACCTAACAACTCATGTAAATATCATGAAAATCCGTCCATAAGTTCTTGAGTTACGGCACTGACAAAATGAGCCAGACAGATAAACAAACGGATGGACTGATCTTCACCAAAAGCTAATCATCTGTTCCTCCTAATATACTTAAAAATCAATGCAAATTTCATTCAAATCCGTTCATAACTTCTTAAGTTATCTTGATGATAGACAGACGGACAGAATGACAGACAAACAGTCTAACAGACAGAAAACTGCTCATCTATAGTTGAAAAACTGCTCACTATAGATGTAAAACACCATTTATCATCTTTTCAATTCAAGATCATTTCAACTATGACCAAGTTCACGATCAATGATACAAGAAATATATCTCAAGCCTTAATTTAATAGATTTATTGTAGGTATTTTTGAGACTCATATTACAAGATAAATGTATTACAATACAGACTATTCCTTTAGTTTTTTATTACATAGATTTTATATTGCCATCATCAATCTGCCTGGTAAAACCTACAGGTGTGAGCACACCTCTTAGAGGTGGGAATGTGATGGGGTGGGGGTTATTATTTATTTGGGTTATAACTCAGCCTCTACCATTGCTAATCAGTTCTCATTTGTATCCAAGTTGGTAGATTTGGACTTATTTCGATAGATTTCACCCAATTTGGGTAGATAGACGTCTCAATGCCCCACATATCAACGGCTATGAATCGTGCTTGCTTGCGTGCATACATATATGATCGTCTCTCTGACTGAGATTCTTCATCCCCTTTTTTTCTTTTTTTTCATTTGCATCCTACTAACACAATGGCAATAGCTCATCGAGGACCGGGGCGTAAGTTCCGGTGTCTATTTGGGAATGGGCCTCTTGGTTCATCTACTGCTGCCTATCTAATCTAATAAGTTGCTAAATTGCCGCACTATCAGTTCTTGACCGAAAATTGAGTGGCACTCAAATATCTACTGCAATATGAATGGCACGTAATGATTCACTACTAGATGAACGACATTTAATTATCTACAGTGAAATGAGTGACGCCAAATGCCCTACAGCGAAATGAGTGGCAATTTATTATCTACAGTGACATGGGTTGCATTTAATTCTCTACAGTGCAATTAAATACATTCATTCACTAGAGTGCCGAGCACTGCTACATCCCAGTATTGGATGGCTATGAGGGCCAAGGGACACCAGCAGCAACAACTTCCAGTCTCTACTCAACTCACTCTCAGCCTTCTCTGCACCTTAGTTTATGAAATACACATTGCATACTATCCGCACCCGCGGTGGCGGACTAAACGACAACTTCCGTCTCTGAGAGTTTGAGATACGACGGCAGATAGCTCACATGTCGGTGTGTATGTACATATACATAGGTGTATACACACACATATGTGTGTGGCTCACTGTTAGTAACAACTTACAAAAAGCCAACACAAGTACTCAGTGTACTGCCACGTAGAAATATTGTACCCGACGTATGTTGAACTAAGTCATGGCTTGGACGCAGGTCAGCACTGGGACGCTACTGTGGAACATCACAAGGCCAATACCAAACGAAATAATTCAAAATTAACAGAGAACTAATCTCTGCCTGCGTCTTTGCACATCTTTATTTCTATGCGATGTAGCAGCTCCGCACCCAACCGATGCTCCCCCCATCACATGGACGGCCAACATCTCCGGCAGGCCTCCTAAAAAACTACCGCCTCATCAGCGCAGGATGTAACATCATCCAAAAACTCAGGCACAAAATTAAGAAGCCTTCAAATAAGAGGACGCTCGCCGCTGCGCCTCACCTCATATTTTTCTTAGTAAATGCGAAAGCTTAGACAGAAAATTTTCCGCCAACATAATCCGCTGCCAAGATGCTTTCGTGCCTGGCGGTCTTGTTAACATGCTGCTTATAAGGAAAAATAATCCATACTTTACAGCACAGAGATGTGAGGAAAATCTCGTACTGACGTTAGAACATTAGTGGTGGACGTGACGTGCTGTGCAGCGCCCACTGAGTTATTGTAGTCCGTGGCTGCTGGAGCTACTGACGGCTGCAGTATGTGTATACTGAGTATACGACGGTAGTAGTGCGGTAGTATAGTCAGTCAAGTGGTACTACATCGCCAGAGGTCTCCAGTAACACGGCAGGCCCAGTGAGCAGGCTGCTAGACGCATGCGAGGCAGGTTGAGCAGCGGTGCAGGGCGGCAAGCTTCTGTTTTATTATTATTAGCTCGGGACCTCCCCTGGCAGCCGAGACTTTACGTGCCTGATAATTTGGTCGATTTTTGGACACGAGCTCCTCGCTTTGGCTGACAACATCAGTGACGAGCGGTGGTGTGCAGTCCATATGTCGCCAGCAGTTGTGTATGCTTGTGTAGCAAAGTAATACACGTTAAAATAAATTCCATTCATTAATTTTGTACTGGAAAGAATAATACAGGAATATTACAACACCCGTGCCTCTCCAAACATCACCGGCCGGCACGCAACAAACTGATTCAATTGCTGCACAAAAGCCGTTCTGAGTTTATTTTGCAGCGGCGCAATTTGGCGCAGCCCAGCGCCGGAAGACGCAGCCGATATCCAATCGTGGAAGCGTGCATCGGAAGCCTTGGGCTGTTACAGAACAATTTGTGGTAGCTCGCAGTGTAATCTTACTCCAAATCCTTGCAGAATACTCCAAAACTGCGCTCCCCCCCCCCACACACGCACTTGCGGCAAATAGAGTCTGCACTGCAGCGAGCTCCTGCTCTGGTCAGCCTCCATAGCTGCCACGCAACAATTTGCGAGCAGATCGAGACAGACGTGAAATTTTGTTTTACATTTGCAGCCGCTGGGAGGGGTACCAGCCTGCCATTTGCAGCCGCTGGGAGGGGTACCAGCCTGCCATTTGCAGCCGCTGGGAGGGGTGCCAGCCTGCCATTTGCAGCCGCTGGGAGGGGTACCAGCCTGCCATTTGCAGCTGCTGGGAGGGGTACCAGCCTGCCATTTGCAGCCGCTGGGAGGGGTACCAGCCTGCCATTTGCAGCCGCTGGGAGGGGTACCAGCCTGCCATTTGCAGCCGCTGGGAGGGGCGCCAGCCTGCCATTTGCAGCCGCTGGGAGGGGTACCAGCCAGCCATTTGCAGCCGCTGGGAGGGGTACCAGCCTGCCATTTGCAGCCGCTGGGAGGGGTGCCAGCCTGCCATTTGCAGCCGCTGGGAGGGGTGCCAGCCTGCCATTTGCAGCCGCTGGGAGGGGTGCCAGCCTGCCATTTGCAGCCGCTGGGAGGGGTGCCAGCCTGCCATTTGCAGCCGCTGGGAGGGGTACCAGCCTGCCATTTGCAGCCGCTGGGAGGGGTGCCAGCCTGCCATTTGCAGCCGCTGGGAGGGGTACCAGCCTGCCACTTCATGCACAGCCCTAAACTGCCTCTTCTTTATTTCGAAGAACTTCAGCTTGGAAATTTCAACTTCCAGGTTTCGAAATCAAAACTGGCTGGCCACCGGCCTGCTTTCGTCATCCAGTCGTACATTTGATCGACTTGTTTATAACGCTTCTGTGACTAGCGACTGTTGCATTGCTCGGTGCTAGCTTATAGGCAGTGCAATAATTACAGTTCCTGATCACCAACTCACCACAGCATCTCAATACTCGCGGACTAAGAACTAAGCATTCCTTCACTGTAGCATTATTGTCATTACGCGTCCATGGAGAAGTAATAGAAGCCCCGGTGTAATATAATGCCTCGGCCACATATGCATTCTACGCCCAACTGGTTGCTAGGATGAGCAGCTCGTGGGCCGTTTCGATACATATTTAAAATCGGTAGCATAGATACCGTGGCATAAATGACATCCGAGTCTCGCATCCTTGCATCAAGTTGTCTGTGTACATGACAAGTGTGGCGCCGGATAAGACTCCCACACCCCTAGCGAGCTGCTAAGAAGAATCCCTCAAAAAATTTTTCTCTACAACAATGAACGCCTGCGTATCAGTACGGCTCAACACTGCCGCATTGCAAGTTTGTTGTTGCTGCTGCTAAACTCCACCAAATATGTGATTGGTTTGCATTACTTTGTCTTTCATCCTAACTATAGCTCACATGAGCCAAGTCATCCTGAAGATGCGGGATTCAGCAGCAGCAGCAATTAGGAACTTGTGGCTATACTCGTACGTACAGTAAATTGGTTAGACAAACTGCAGCACAAGCGGACATGAAATGCACGGAATAACCTCAGCCCTGCTCCCATCGACATAAGTTGCGCCCCAAACACCCAAGGTCCCGATGGAGCCAAGTCATTAGAATGAAAGCCTCGTGAATATTACGCAAGTGTACGCCATCAGTGTACAAGATGCAGCACGGCCTCAGGCACTGCCATGCAATAGCAGCAAACTGCTCTTGTGAATAAGAGCATTAGTATTCGGCCATTGTTAGTCGGAATTTCGTTAATTAGTGCCACACTGCACTGAAGAAGCTGCTGCCCGTGGTGTCCTTTGTAAGGGAATTAATGCTAAGAGCTCCAGCACGGCCTGCAGCCGGAGCTATTGAATTGCAGTCTAAAATTTATTGTACAAACTTAGGAGCGGCGCGGTGGAGGTGGTTTGCTGGATTGTTCCGAAGTGCTAGCTCTGACGGCTCAGGTTTGACTTTGTAAGCTTCAAACTCCCGCAAGAAACAGAACTGCTACTGCACCCATCACAAAGCTGGAGAATGAGAGCCACGGCTTCTATTATCTTTTCTGGTGCGACTGATCGATGAGAACTTTTAGCCAAAGTTTAGTTTTGTCAAGTAGTCTTCCTGCAGAATGGTGCAGCATGCATCGCATCAGCGTGTACGCTTTGGCATCTCAATGGCTATATATGCGCAGATTAAACTATGGTGGCCCAAAACTAGCACGACCAGGCGTTGCGTATAACTCTCCGCTGCGTGTCGTATTACCCAGCGATTGTGTTCTGCAAAGCGGTGTGTGGTGTGTAGAGCGCGCTGGTGCTGACGAGAACTGACGGGGCGAGTAATACACCGACACATAAAGTTATGTGTATTCCAGCCGGGCTCCAGTGGTACGCGAGACACATGGTACGCGAGACACATGGTACGCGAGAGGCAGAGACTAAGTAGCGAGGGCGCCGCAGCAGATCGTCTGCAGAACGGGGCGTTCTATTTTTTCTTATGTTATTATTGAGGAGCTCAGCCATGCAAAGAATGCGGCTGTGCCCTAGCCTCGTTCATCGATAATGACTTCGCTGAATTTGCCCTCTACCGCTTGTGATGGTCTTACGCCACCGAGGCGTTCTAGTTTTCCTATGTTATTATTGAGGTAATATAGGTAGTAGAGACGTAGCGATGTAGCCTTGTTGGACACAGCATCTATGTTAAATGAAAAACTAGGATTAACTGGCCATTGAAAATGACTTTCACTGAATTTGCCCCCTACCGCGGGTGATGGTCTTACGCCAAGAGCCGTTCTAGTTCCATCTGCGTTCAGTTGGGAGTGGGTACTGTCACTGAAAATATCATAAAGAGAATTGGTGAGAGTAAGCGTCCTTGTTGTACTGGTATGCCATTAGTCACGCCAAACGCTGATGATATTGCCTGGGCAATTTCACAAAGCGATTCAAAGTTTGGAACTAATACTTTAGTATCTTCATTATATAAAGGGGATTTGTTTCTCAGACATACACTCAACTAGACAGTAATGATATGTACCATACTTCAGGTTGGTGTGTAATATTGCCTACTACCTATGACCAGGCATGAAAATGGGTTATATAGCTACATGCCATTTTGCTGAAAAAATTTCTTACCTTTTTTGTTGAACCTATATGCATTAAAATTGTATGCATTATTGTTCCAAACTCGAGACATGCAAATACATCATCAATGTGGTAAGTGCATCATCATCATCATGACACACTTCAGCTAAGTTTAATTATAATAATAATAGCCATGAATTATGTTGCACGCAGTAGATACACCAAGCGTGATATTCCTTTTACCCTAAAATTGTAGAATTTGGGGGATTTGGTGGTGAGGGAAAATAAGAAGAAGCCGCCACCGCGAGAGGCTGTGAGTCGAACTTAGCCGGCGAGAGAATTTCCATTCCTCTGCAGCACAAACTTCATGGTCTATGCTTCACACTACAGTGACATAGTGTCAAAATTTTAGAACAGTTGAGGTAAAATGGAATCTACGTTAGGTGTAGCCATTGTATGTAAGAAAAGGAGTGGTTATTATTTACATAACAGTAAAGTCAGTTAAAGTGTGTCGTGATGATGTAGCTAGGGGTTTAATGGTGGACTTGATATATCCATGACGCACTTGTCTTTCGGCTTTGGGACAAAACCGATGCTGGGTGAAAGTTACTTTTACCTCCAACTCATTTTTTTTGTTTGTTTACTTCTATAAGTGAAACAAGCTATTTTAAGACTTTTTCATGAAAAATGTTTTTGAGGCAGATGCTTAGTTTTCAAGATATTTGAAGTTACTATTATTTTTCTATGGAAGAAAATAACCAGTGACCTCAGAGGAACCTCAAGTCCTAAACTAACGAACACTAAGTTATGTTATGTTATGTTTATTTAGGCTCCCATGGGATCACTGGTATTTTTCCCCATAGGAAACCAGTTGGAACTTCAAAGTCAAATATTTCGAGAACTAAGCATCTGCGCCGTAAACGCTATTAATGAAAAATGTCTTTAAATGGTTCAAGCTACCGATATAAGTAATCAAGAATAAAAAAGAAATGAGTTGGAGTTGAAAGTAACATTGACCAGCTGCCGTGCCAAGCTGCATCAAATCTGGTCAAATTTATGGAACTGAAGAAACGAACTTGAGAACTACAATAGCGATCTGAATGGCAGGATGTAATCGCATCTTGCTTCGCACGTCCATCAAAAATAGGAATCGCTTTGTATTTTTTGGACAAAATAAGTACATATTTCTGACTGCAGTGTCTGCTTCGATGACACACCAAGCTACACGGGAGACACGTGCATCCACATGTTTCTCAGAGGTGCTCGCCCTGAAGATGGTAGTGGCAGATTTGCCAGAAGTCTGCCCAGTGGCCAGGAGACAGCGGCAGCTGTACAGCCCGTGTTGTTAATGGGAGGGGGGGGGGTGGTTCAAGTTTCACTGGTCCGGCTGCCTTGAGAACAGCAGCAGCTGTACAGTACAAGGTGGCAGTAGCAGACATGAGTGTCGTTTTGACTCAGCAATTGGTTTCCCGTACACCATCGTACAAAAATACGCTCATGTCAAAAAGACACTTCCCCTACAAAGTGCCATGTCAGTAACAAGTACCGGCAAATACGACAAAACCTTACGCAGCGCCATGTCAGTTATAAGCATTTCATTTCTGCTGCATCAATAAGTCTACGCAGAGCAACGTCGGAAACAATCTTACACGGCCTTGCAGCGGAAGCCACTCGCCGTAAGTATTTTCATGTTTCTTTGAAAAATCACTGAATGTCGAAGAAGAGACACCCCCCCCCCTCCCCACATCACAGCACGAAGTGACAGATCCCATTCCAAGGTCCCGACGATGGCAGGACCCCAAGCGGATCCCACTTGTGCAGCCCTGCTCCCAGTCAGCCATGAATTTCTGCCAAAGAAAGTTATTAAAGGTAGTTGATATTCAAGGAATCTTATGAGTTCGTATAGTAAATAACACATGTATTTGTTGCACGATAAATAAGGAACTGGTTATAAGTTATGATATCTCTAGAAATAGGTCGTAGGGTATGCAGGATAACGAATAACATACAATAGATGAACGAACAAGATTAACCATTTAGGCCCTGAGCACAGAAGGTGTCCGCGCTTCGTTAAACTTGCAAATAAAACTTTAAAGAAATTTCAGTGGAAGTCACTAAATCACAACATCTCTGCTCACACCACCGCAGCACCAGATCACAACATCTCTGCTCACACCACCGCAGCACCACATTACAACACCTCTGCTCACACCACCGCAGCACCAGATCACAACATCTCTGCTCACACCACCGCAGCACCAGATCACAACATCTCTGCTCACACCACCGCAGCACCAGATCACAACATCTCTGCTCACACCACCGCAGCACCAGATCACAACACCTCTGCTCACACCACCGCAGCACCAGATCACAACATCTCTGCTCACACCACTGCAGCACCAGATCACAACATCTCTGCTCACACCACCGCAGCACTACATTACAGCATCTCTGCTAACACCACCGCAGCACCACATTACAACATCTCTGCTCACACTACCTTAGTACCACAACAACAACAACAACACACCGATACATTGCATGGCCCACCGTCAAAACCCAACTTCGGCCCGGCCCAAACCTGCTGTATGTTAGATTGCACGTAAAGCTGCAATGCCTAAAGCTACGTCTGAAGTTGCAGCAAAGTTAGGCAATCTATGGCCTGTGTCGCTTGCTAGAGTCAACATAAAATGCGGCCATAATCCGGCGCTTTTGCAGCCCAAATCTGCTCCATCGGCGACCATTGGCAGAAGTTGATGTAGGAATCTGCCTGGCGTCTTCGTGAACTTTTGCAAGACTTGGCTGGTGTGTATCTTGCGCGCCGCTGCTGCGACTGCTGGGGCTTCTGGGAAACACGTGTTTTGTGCTCGTAATATTGGCTCGATATGTCGTCTGTGTTATGCACTGTAGTGCCGTGCTGATGACGGACTGCTACGATATATAGATTTGTCACGCAGTCATGGCCCACCAATCGTTCGAAAGTTCTGATGCGCCCTTACCAGCAGATCTCTGTGTTGTGTGTCCATCAAGCGACTCGCCAAGCTTCTGGCCGCAATATCCGCTGGCTTTTACCGAGTTTCACAAGTGAAATTCAGCGTACTTCTTTAAACTTTAAGTGAACTAGCAAGCAAAGCTGTGTACTTCCTTGTCGTTGTCAAGGAAGCATCAAAACAATTGAAAGATTGAAAGGCCGACGGCGTCCAAGGAAAATCGTGTGAACCCTTCTTTAGAGTGACTGACGAGGGAGCCAGTGGCGTGTTGCATAAGATCTCTGCTCGCATCTCGTACTATTATAGCATCATGCTGGTAATTATCATCAGTAAATAAGTTGCTGTGAGGTTTACGTATGCCGCAAAAAGAGCAAAGAAATCAAAACTTATGCTCTCCATGTGTGGGCTGCAACAATTTTGGCATCGCCAGGGACTAAAAGTCAGTCGGATGACTGTCAGGCGAGTCGTAAATAGGTTGCGGGAGAGTGAAGAGTTTATGATCGATATCGTTCAGGTAGACTTCCAGTCGTTAACGGATCAACTGTTAGAATATGTTTGAAATGATCCAGGCGGCCAAAAATCACTAAGCTTGCAAACAGAGAAAAGCATCCAAAAACATCTCTATAACCTGTACCCAGTAGGGCCTAGTACCGTCATGAGTGAAAAAGATCGAGCTTGAGACACGTAAAAAGATCCCGCTAACGATTCACATGCAAGAGCAACTTCCAAAGCGCTGTCGTCGTTGTTTTCTTAACGATTTGAAAAACCACGGGAGTCGCACTGTCATTGCTCAATTAAGAAGAACCTTAAGGTGAAACGGTCGTGAACAAGCAGACCGATCGCACTGGAAACTTCAGCCAGGAAATTTCTCAGGCCCGCTACTTTTCTACAACCAAGCACCTTACCTACTGTATGTAATGTATGGGCTTTGATGCTTGGGTGATAACCGACTTTTTATGAGACGCTCAGAGGAGAGCAGATAACTCGTTTTGCTTCCATTGTGGCGTACGTTCACTTTACCACTACTTGCTGCTGATAGAAATTGTCTGAAAAAGAAATATTTTACGTCAGTACCACAGAAAACTTCCTTTAACTTAATAAACTTGATCATAGCTATTAAAAATGAAGTGTAATAGTGAAGTGCAAGTCCTGGTACTAACAGAGAAGGACTCGAAGTAGAGAAAGAAAAAGACATTTGCTACAGTGTTCATCTTCTCCTTAAGGTTTTCCCTTCTATTTGCTTCAATTCGGTACATAAGCTCAGTTATTTACTTTACCCGAATGCCGTCCTACCCCGACCCTCGTACCACCGTACCCTCTACCCTCACCTCCGCAGCCCCGCACCAAGGCCGTCCAGCCGCTCGGCAGCAGCCGCTGCTCGTCGCTTCAGAGTTTCAGTTTCCTGAAATATTCGAGCATAAAAGTGCGACTGCGGGAGGCCGCAGGTAGGCCCTGGGGTCATAAGGTAATAAAGTTCCGTTTTCGAAGGCAAAGACTCGCAATCCAGAGTCTTTACTTTAGTAGAGAGGCAATAATGGATCCCTTGCTTAACGCTCTGGGACTTTTATGAGTCGTAATGTCTGGTCATTAATGAAAGAAGGATTTCCTCAAGATGACTTCTGCCGACAGCTTATCGATTCTGCTCGCCGGAGCCACTCTACTCAAACTCACGAGCAATTTCCGCCTCGTAAATCCTCAAAAGTTATGAGACAATCGGCCACTGATTTTCGATAGTGGAGATTGAGCCGAGGCCTGGAGTGCCTGCCAAGACGTCGCTTCCTATTCAAAGGAGTGGTAAAATTTCCAACACTATAGACTCAGACATGGCGGCACTCTCCGCCAACTGCAGAAACTCCATGAAACTTTAAATGGAACGCACCAAAATATCGAAAGAAACAGCAACTACTGCAGTAACCGCAGCTGTAAATATGTATATGATAGCTACTCATATTTTGCAGGACTTGATCCAAACCAGGCAGGCAAGACCCAGTCTCTCATGCTCGCTGCTAGAGTTGACTGACCCACCAACAGACGATCGACATTTGTGGGGTCATTACTCAGCGGTAATGCCGCCTCTGCACTCCGCTTATTCTGAAAAGAAATGGCTTAACTTAATACAATGTCTCTGTAGATCTTTATCATAGGTATTATGAAGTGATGTTCAAGTTTCAACTCCTCATTGTTTGCAAGAAAACGCAGTAGCTATAGTTTGAAGAAGCTCTGAGATGCGTATGCTTTATAAGAAACTCACCAAACTAAGCACTCTGATAGAATGGAGTGAAACGGCTTTCTACAGTATGTTACTTTTGATTATGCAAATACAATTTTTTAACTCTATTGTTCCAGATAAGTGTCTAACATTGAAATATCAATATTAACTAAATGTATGGCTGTGCTGCCAAAGTTAAGAGCACTTGTAAAATAAATATTTAGTCATTTGATAAGTTTATCATACAATTTGCTTATTTACGAGTTTTTACTGTTACCTCAGATTACGCAACAAGTTAATGAAAACGTCATTAGGAGAAAATAAATACAAGTGAACAGGAATATTTTTATTAAACGTCCAAAACTACGAAATTATAACCAAAACAATTCAATAAACACTGAAATAAGTATTCAGTAGGGGCAAACATAACAAGTTAATTTTTAATAGGGCAAACTCCATTTTTCATGATTTTTATAAGGCGATTATGAACAGACTTTGTCAGGTTTGATATTTCAGATGGTGGAAAAGAATCTGCAGCTGTTTTACTGCATTCCACAGACTTACTTTGCTGGAAAACTGCCGACCACCTTCATAGATCTTCCTTTTGATCACTGCCCAGAAGTTCGCAATGGGATTTAAATCGGGGCTATTCGCTGGCCAGGTCATAATCCTTTTTGATTTAAATCTAGCATCCGCTAGCCAGTTAGCAGTGTACCGTGCTCGGTATGAGGGAGTGTTATCGTGCTGAAATTACTATTTGGATCTGCGTGCGATAGCATGCTCATCAAGCCATGGAATCAAGTAGGCTTCATGAACTGACAATACCTTTCTGTATCCAGTTTAACTCCTTCTGCCGCTTCAAATGAACCAATAAGTGTGTCACCTACTATCCCGGCCCAAAACATTACACCTCCACCACCTTGTAGACGCTTAAGTCGTGTCTGTTGTGGTCGGTCATGGAGGATCCATCCAGATGCACATTCATCTATACCATCAGGAGTGGCTTTGAATTTGTCAGTAAATATAACATTGGAGAAATCAGTTTTCATGTTTTCTTCATCCCATTTGACCCTATTTTCTTCATGAGATTATGTTAGAATTGGTCATTTAAATGCCTTTTTCACTTACCCTAGCTGGTGCAGAACCTCACATCTTGTGTTTCTGCTTAGTATGGAGCTCCAGCGTCGTCAAATATCGCCTTACTTGTAGAAACTTGTTTTCTAGCGATAGAAACCTTCAAATGTAGCATATCCCGAGCAGTCAATTTCCTCGTAGAGGCTATATCCGGAGTTTTCCTGTTGACTTTACCTTCAATTGTATAAGCCTTAAATGTTCGGTGATCACGCTGTAATTCTTTGGAAACTTCGAGTGTTGTCTTACCAGAAGCCAATAATGAGGTCACTTTGATCTTTTCTTCACAGGTTAGACCACTTTTCTTGCCTATGATGACTAGAGAGTGATGTTGCATAATCTGGCGTAGTAGCAGAACCACGAGCGATAAGTAAATGTGGCCAAAACGTTAGACGTTGTTCCGTTTTATTTTTCTTTAATTGTTTCTATAGTTACAACATACCTGTGCACTAACTCACTATTAAAATTGTAAATGTTTGACACTTTCTTGAAAAATAAGTAATAAAAATTGTATTTGCATAATCAAAGGTAACGTACTGTAATTCAACGAAGCTCCTTTTGTACACCGCACACCTATTCTGCAGGTTAGTCACGCGACGTTTGCTCAAAAGTTTGCTTGAATACCTTCAGCCTTGAATAATGCAGCCTTTCAGAGCAAACTTAAAAGAAAAGATCAATTCTATCTTTAATATCACTGTCCAATGTATCTACCCTTAGTTTCTTCTGCAGGTCTTAGCCTGTCGACGACGTGACTGCATGTGGCCCGGACACTTTATGGGGAGATGTTCTCCTAAAATTGTTTCAATAGAGCCTTTAGAGCAGTGAAGCTTTGATGACCGGCTTGCACTCAACGATACTCTACACAGCAAAGTCCTCATCTGCTAAACTGAGGCTTGGGAATGTATATAAAATTATTATGCTCTGATGATCTTGCGTGTTCTACCCAGGGTAGCAGCAGACGTTGCGCACTGCACGGTTGTGCTGAAGATTCCGCGAACGAGCCCTGAACCTGGAGAGCGAGCTTTGTAGCGCCCGGTGCTCTGAATAAGCAAACTTGTTGGTGTGCACAGCTACTCCGAGGGCACTTTCCTTAGGGCAGGGGGTGCAGGTCATTGAATCTTCATCGATCACGCCATGGTTGCCAGCAACCTATGGTCGGCTGCAGCTATACTAACTCCTCTGGAGCCAATTATTGACCTATATCTCTAGTACGAATCAGGCGTATGGGTTTATCAGTAGAGGGTGCACTCAAAGTTGAGTTTATCTTTGCGTGTTTTTTATTTGTGTGTCACGGTGCACACAATCTTCGCTGTAAGATATCCAGAAATTCGAGAGTTGAAGATTTAATATGATTATATATTACAATGAGAGATACACCTGATCTCAGTAGCATTACTACGGTGCTTAATGAGGTAGCTTCCCGACGAGCTCAGCTCTCTATCCCTTTAGGCATAAGGGACATTGTTGAGTGGTCTGTGCCATCACAGTAGCCACTTATTCAACAGTCAGGATGAGAGAGATACTTGAGGAGCGTCGTAACTTGGATACCGATTGCTATGTACGTCGAGTACACTAAAGAATTAAAATTCAGAAATTTTAGTCGTGTGGCCAGTATCAGTAGCTCAGACGATTGAAGTATAGCATCGGTCTACTGTTGTTAAAGCTATAACGCATATCAACATGCATCTACGTCTCGACAGTACTCTTATTTATATATCAGAAAAATATTCGTCTCTCTTTATTATGGTATTTTAAAATCTTACATCACCTACACCAAATCCATGAAGCGAGCAGAAGAAAATGGAATACTTAGAATAGTGTTGTAGTGAAGAAATTCAAACTAAGAAAATTATCTAATAATAAAACTAATGATAGTGCAGTAAACACATTGAAAACGTTCCTCTCTAAAGCCTACCCATATAAAAACTTCAGATTTTCATACAAAAACCCATTTACCATCGAGTCAAACTTTAAATTTAAAGACACCCCCCACAACACTTCTGTCAAGTGTTATCTACCGTTTCAAATACAGAGGATGCAATGCCTTGGGCGTCGGTAGCACTGGACAACATTTCAAATTCCGCAATGACCAACACTTAGGAGTATCCCGCCGAACCGGTTTACCCCTTGCAAAACCTCCACATTCAGCTCCCCGCCTACATGCTGAGCATAACAATCACCCCATCAGCAAGAATGACTTCTCAATCATTGGCTCTTCTAATCCAATCGAACTCACATCATTAGAATCCCTCTACATCAACAGAACTAGACCCAGCTTCAGCATTATGACCTCAGCTGTACCGCTTCACACAACCCTCGACTAACTCCACATCTACCGACTGTGCAGGAGCTGACAACCGGCTCCTTCACGCAGCTCTGTTCATTCGCTTTTGAAACCTGCGACAAACCACATTTATGCTCCCTATCATGAAAATAAAGAAAAAACAAACAGGCAAACATGACGAAAACATAACATGTTTGGCGGAGGTAATTATTCCGTTTTAATGTTTTCGATCCGTTTCGCATATTAAAAGCTACTTTAGCTGGTCTCCCGTGTTCTCGCCTCAGCTCCTCTCCCGTGTTCTTACCTTAATTCGCCTCTCGTGTTCTCGCCTCAGCTTGCCTCCCGTGTTCTCGCCTCAGCTCGCCTCTCGTGTTCTCGCCTCAGCTCCTCTCCCGTGTTCTTACCTTAGCTCGCCTCTCGTGTTCTCGCCTCAGCTCGCCTCTCGTGTTCTCGCCTCAGCTCGCCTCTCGTGTTCTCACCTCAGCTTGCCTCCCGTGTTCTTACCTTAACTCGCCTCTCGTGTTCTCGCCTCAGCTTGCCTCCCGTGTTCTCGCCTCAGCTCGCCTCTCGTGTTCTCGCCTCAGCTCGCCTCTCGTGTTCTCGCCTCGGCTTGCCTCCCGTGTTCTTACCTTAGCTCGCCTCCCGTGTTCTCGCCTCAGCTCGCCTCCC
>LQNS02276924.1:2049773-2060612 GCA_001587735.2 Parhyale hawaiensis | reverse complement strand
TGAATACAAGTGGAGACAGCTGAGTCGTTTGTGGTAATCGTACTCCTGCATGCCTCGAATTTTGGCCGTGAACGATCGTTGGATACCTTCAAGTTGTTCAAGCTTTTTTCTTGTAGTCGGTATCCAAAGTGGGGAACAGTATTCTATTCTCGGATGCTTCCTTAGTGTGAGCATTACATCTATTTCACGTGACGGGAATGTTCGCAAAGCCCATGCACTCCATCTTTTTCCCACTTTGGTCAGATAATTTCCTTCTGTCATTATTAGGGCTCGATCATTATACAATATACATACATCGGTCAGTACTTCAATAAAAATCGTATCGTAATAATTGTACTAACACTTAATCACCTGTTCCTCAAGTTCTGCAGAGCTCTCGGGAACGCTGATAAGTTCAGTCACTCAGCTTTGGAGCACGATAGGCCTCCAGCACGATAGGCCTCCAGCACGATAGGCCTCCAGCACGATAGGTCTCCAGCACGATAGGCCTCAGGCACGATAGGCCTCAGGCACGATAGGCCTCAGGCACGATAGGCCTCAGGCACGATAGGCCTCAGGCACGATAGGCCTCAGGCACGATAGGCCTCAGGCACGATAGGTCTCCAGCACGATAGGCCTCAGGCACGATAGGCCTCAGGCACGATAGGCCTCAGGCACGATAGGTCTCCAGCACGATAGGCCTCAGGCACGATAGGCCTCAGGCACGATAGGCATCATATATAGGCTTCCAGCACAGGCCGCCGACACCTACTTGTGGTTCCTGCCATGCTAGATAGACCCCGCCCAACAGGCGCCGCACTGCTGTGCCGTACGACTTAGCGAGACACTCGCACGAGTCCAGTAACCTCAACATATCAACCAAATGATTGCCTTAAAGCTAGTCGTCATGTTAGGATGTTAGCGCGGGTCATTAATGAACTTTCGGATATTTCTTCCGTTTTTGGACTAATGAGAAATCGGGAAGCAGGATATTTTTCCGCTATTAAATGGACACAAAATCTCACCCGGAAGCCTTTGGCTCTGTATTTGGACAACAAAAGATGATCGCCTGAACCAGCTATATGAATCATATTTTATTCATTGAGCAAAATTTGGAATACACGACACTTGTTGTAACCGTCATGCAGCTCTTGCCTGCCAGCAGTATTCTGTGTTACCTGCTACAGCGCTTCTGTGTTACCTGCTGCAGCGCTTCTGCGTCACCTGCAGCAGCTCCACCGGCTGCTACACACTCGCAATGCTACAAAATAACGCCCGGAAGTGCGCCAGGTCCCCTGCCTCCACTGCCACCTCAGCTCTCCGCTGCCCAATGGATATGCGACGCCTCGCGCAGAAAAATCAATTGCACATAAAATAATTTTCATGCAAATTCCCTAAATTCACCGCGGCTGCAGTCAGAGAAGCGCGCAGAAGCTCCTGGACTGAGCCCCCGCTCGCCTACACCGCCGCAATCTGCGCACTTGACCTGAAGGAATTTGCAAAGGACGCCGTATTACCGGTTCGATAAATGCGGCAATATCCTGCAGTTCCTGCCAAAGCAGGGCCGCCGCAGTAGCTAAAACCGCACTTCAGCTTCTGCATGCGTCGCGGCGAGCTCAAATTTCGCTTGGGACGTAAACATTACATTGCAATTAGATTTCGAATCTCACAGAGTGTTGTTTCACAAATGTTTATCTTTTCTGTGAGTGTTCGAAATGTCGTATCGGACAGTACAGTAAACAAATGTGAAAGTGTATTGTCATGTAGAGAGATGAAGTACTGGTGACTGGTCCCTTAGGGCCCCAGGTGTTGCTGAGAACGCCACAGCGCTGTGGAGCTCCACAGCTGCAGTGCAAGCGTCTGCTCGTCCTGCAGCTGTGCAGTGCTGACACAGCATCTGGCCACTTCTATAGACCTGTCAGCACGCGCCGCACAGCGGCCACTCCGAAAGCAAATCTTTTCTAAGCTGTCGATCGGTTCCAGCGTCTCTCCAAGACATTAATATTCTGTGCGCTTGAGCTTCGACTTGTATGTATTACAAACCGACACCGCATCTGTGTTGTGTGGAAATTATAAGACTTTGTGTCGCCAACTCCCTGACGTGCTTCTCTGAAGTCCACTGGTGGTGCCCTCAAGCCCTGACCGCGCTGGGCTTCTGAACAGCGGCACTCTGCTCTGCAGTGGCACGGACTGTTGTAACTAGCAAGAGTAACTGGCATTAGTAACTGGCATTAGTAACTAGCATTAGTAACTAGCATTAGTAACTGGCATTAGTAACTAGCATTAGTAACTGGCATTAGTAACTAGCATTAGTAACTGGCATTAGTAACTGGCATTAGTAACTAGCATTAGTAACTGGCATTAGTAACTTTCATTAGTAACTGGCATTAGTAACTGGCATTAGTAACTGGCATTAGTAACTAGCATTGGTAACTAGCATTAGCTTGGTCTGATCGGTTGGTGGACTTTATGCCTGCTGGTGGCAACACAGAGTCTTGCATCTGCAGCAAAGTCTGGGGGCGGACAAACTGACACGTTCACTGTAATGAGGAGCTGGTCAGAACTGGTGCTCAGCACCACAGCAGGTACAGTGGCGGCTGTGGTGCACCAACAGACCCACTCAATACAATGAGGAGCTGGTCAGAACTGGTGCTCAGCACCACAGCAGGTACAGTGGCGGCTGTGGTGCACCAACAGACCCACTCAGTACAGTGAGGAGCTGGTCAGAACTAGAGCTCAATACCACAGCAGGTACAGTAGCGGCTGTGGTGCACCAACAGACCCACTCAGTACAATGAGGAGCTGGTCAGAACTGGAGCTCAGCACCACAGCAGGTACAGTGGCGGCTGTGGTGCACCAACAGACCCACTCAGTACAATGAGGAGCTGGTCAGAACTAAAGCTCAGCGAGGAAGCCATTGAGGCCGTTAGAAGCCGTTGAGGATGCAGAAGCGCTTCAGATCTATCGATTCAATATTGGCGGAGGGAGCCAGCTCAGCAAGTCTCCGCCACACGCAGGCGAGGCTCTCGTCAGGAGCACAAACTGTACTCACTAACGCAAGTAATATTAAGCAGGCGCTGCAAGCCGCTGGTGTTTGTGTGCCAACAGGAGTTTTGAACATAATATTTGCTGTGGCGCGTCTTAATTAAGTAATTGTAAACTTTGGTGCTGGTGCTGCTCTTAAGACCGGGCTGACCGTGCGAACAGAAGATTAAGCAATTGGGGGAATTATGAAGAATTCCTGAAAACGACTCAGGGAAACCAAAAAGCTATACTGAAGCGAAGTGCAGTTAGTCCTTCCCGCTCTTGTACTCTACTCTATATTATTTCCTATTGAAACATTAGCTGCAGTTCTTCTATACGAAGGTAGACTCCGGAATTTGTTTGGTATACTTACTCCGACAACATTATTGTTTCCATGTAGAGAGCCATAATATGTGCGTGATTATTATGTAAATAACACTATGTATGGCATAGTTTTATTTAAAAATTACCTACTTTCAGGTCAATGTGCAATAATCATTTCGATGTGAGTTATATTTATATGATTTAAATATCATCATATATATAAAATCTGCAAGAATTATTTCATTTCAAATGCCTCTTCTTCATTTCTCAAACTTCAAATTTACCATCATTTAATATAATGTTATCATATTTCCCTCAAATGACTCATCTTCTGCTGTAGCATTACAAAAAATAACTTGTTCATTGCTCAAAACAAGTTAATGAACCGATCCAAGAGAAATGTCGAGGACTACCAGCACATATGTTTGTCGTAACTCTTATGAACAAACACTCTCTCTCAAAACGATAGTTTCTTATCCTCGTGTAACGACCAGATGCACCTGCAACTGCAGTAAAGACGCCATAACTGCATGTGTAGCCTGCAGTTATTCCAGCTCTATAGACGAAGTTCTGTCCAAGTTCAATTCTAAACGTCCATCACTGCAGCTCGGCAGCTCTCGGCGTCCGACCTCGTCGTCTTTTTCCTTTTTTCCTTGGCTGTGGCAGAAGCGCTCAATTTCATCTCTGGAGCGTTGCTGTCAAGGTCAAATTTTCGGACCGGCGGATCATGTCGACTTCTGCCTCGAGGGGTTGACAAACGTGCCCGACCGTTGGAGGTATTGTCCCCGTGCTATAGAGTTTGGGAGGGGGGGGGGGGAGGTGGAGGTCCCAGTCTTATTGCAGTGTTGCGTGGTTGGGCTACTGCTGTGGTATGTTGGTACTGCACCAGTATTGTGGTACTGTGATAGGGACTATATCCTACACTAGGTAGTATATTCTTCAAAAAACGTGTCGGTAAAATAGACACAAATTCTTCCATTGCGCCAGAGTTGGAGAAACTTTTGATTATAGAGGTCTCCACAATAAGTTTCTTTAATTGAAAGTAGCTCATGTAATAGTACTGAGAACTGACAACTTTCACTGTAAGGATAACGACACGAACCCAAGAGCGGCCCTTGGCTACTGAAGTGCTGCCGCTGCCACACAGTGGCGTGCCGACATGTCTGCTATTCTCACTAGGACCGCACGATGGGAACTGGCGTACATTGTATGGTCGTAGGGCTCTTGAAACACACCAGGATCTCGTTATCTGCGAGTTCCTTATATGTGAACTCGCTCTTATACAAATGGACATTGGTGTCCACTGATTCTTTTTGTGTGAGAAAATTTGCTCATATGGTATTTGCGAGTTGCGTAAAAGAGGCAATGCCACAATACAATATATTTTTTTATCTCAGTGTTTTATTTTTTCCATAGATTGTTCTAATATACCATTTTCGTTGTATTTTAGCTATGCTTTAGTCCCTTGTTTTAATGAAAAAGTGTCAGAATTATTAATCAAGGGGTAAAAAAATGAGTCATAGAACCTGACCCCCTGTACATAATGTACATTCATTCAATTTTTTTGAATTCACTTTACGCCCGCTTTTGCGAAACCGTCGCCCTCACATATAATAAGCACCAGATGCATTAACAGATATCCTGGCTCAATACTATGTGTAGCACTACCCCCCCCCCCCCCCCCCCCCCCCCCNCCCCCCACCTATCCTTCAACATACACGAGTTTCTAGAGCGTAAATCTAATATTTCCTCTAGTAAGGGATATGTTGGCGCTCATGAGCACCCCACAGCCATAAGAGCACAAGCGGAGCTGTTGAGCACGGCAGCAGTACGAGCGTCATCACCAGCCCTGCTGTTAAGAGTTTCTTTGCGGCGCCACAACTTGAGATTAGCTCTCTACAAAGTTTGAATTGTGTACACAAGCTCAAATAAAGGACCGAACACGGGCAGAACTCCTATCCTTGAAGCAAGTTTCACCTCGTGAACTGCAGACCGACAGCAGGCTGCAGAGCCGGTCCGTTGCACCGTGTGTGAACAGGAGCAGCACCGACAGCAGGCTGCAGAGCCGGTCCGTCGCACCGTGTGTGAACAGAAGCAGCACCGACAGCAGGCTGCAGAGGAGGTCCATTGCACCGTGTGTGAACAGGAGCAGCACCGACAGCAGGCTGCAGAGCCGGTCCGTCGCACCGTGTGTGAACAGGAGCAGCCCCGACAGCAGGCTGCAGAGGAGGTCCATTGCACCGTGTGTGAACAGGAGCAGCACCGACAGCAGGCTGCAGAGCCGGTCCGTCGCACCGTGTGTGAACAGGAGCAGCCCCGACAGCAGGCTGCAGAGCCGGTCCGTCGCACCGTGTGTGAACAGGAGCAGAACCGACAGCATTCGCTACCTTCCGCCTGTGTTTGTTGACATCAACTAACTATACTGGCCTGCAACTTGTGACTACATTAGACCTATATGTTCCTGCGCAGTACGTACCCGCTGCATGAAGTATGCATGTAGTGTGTGTGTTGGTATGGTGGTCTGTCTATAAATGTATGCATAGACTTATGCATTATATATATTTCTCTAATTAAGGATTTAATGAGCCACTGGAACGTTCATCCCGGTATTGCATACCTGTAAGGCTAGGAAAGGCAAGGACTGTTTTCTCTAGCGTTCTACATGAAGACCCGTTTAAAAGCTAGCTCATTCAGATCGGTAGCGAAACCCAACCTTGCTTTAGTTAAGTTTATGAGGGCAGCTCATTGTACCGGGAGCTTAGTGGCAGAGGGGGGGGGGGTTAGTTGGGGTGGTTCTGGCGGCTCGTCAGAGAAAATTTTACACTTCATCTATCGGGAAACTTCATTGTAAATTCCGTACACTATGAATTTAGTGTATTTATGCTATGGATTTAGAGTTGAAACTTGAAACCATTGGAATTTAAGGGATCACGCAATTTGTCACCTTAAGGCGCTGGAACCCCTTATTCCTGAAGCTACCGAGGCGGTTTTTAGCTGAATATATAAATATATACAGTGCCGAAGTTCGGCCCTCAGCTTACGAAGCTTTCTATCCCGTCAGGGCCCACCATCTTCCACTCAGCAAACACCCACTGGTAGTGAGGCGTCCACAACAGTAACATAAACAACTCACTCGCAGCAAAGGAAAGAAAGTTGAGCCGCCAGGGAGAGCCACGGCCGCCATAGAGCACAAACAGAACTCAAGTTTTACTGTCTACAGTAGCAATGAACGACGGCCAAAAAGTCTCGCAAACTGTTCACTGTGGTAATCTTTATGAAGGGATATTTAACTAACAAATTTTCACATAAACAAGCATTCTTTTGATCTGCTAATTCATTGTGCACTAACTCCTATTGAAACCAAATCCAGAAATGACTCATGATAGAGGAGAATAGCGGTAAGTCAAAGACCTTCAAAAGAAGTAAATATTAGATCTACACAAATTGCAAATAATAAAATGTGTCGACTATCATCAAAAGTAAGATCTAACGTTTCGCGAATACATCATCAGAGTATGAAATTTAAACCTATCAGCTATGAATAAAAGAACAGATTTTTCTTCCCTTTGTTACAATAATGGAGGGAGGAGGAATGAGAGTGCAGGTCCTATCGGAGGGGAGTCTAAGACGTGAATGAACAAAGCTACCTGAAGGAGCCGGACGTCGGTGCCTGTACAGTCAGCGCATGTGGAGCTAACTGTGGGCTATGAGAAGCGGTACAGCTAAGGTCATAATGTTGAGGCTAGGTTTCGTTCTATGGATGTGGAGTGACTAAAGTTGCGAGCTTGATTGGGTTTGAAAAGTCTATGATTGAGAAGTCGTTTTTGCTGATTGGATGGTTGTTTTGCTTGGCATGGAAGCGGGGAGCTGAATGTGAGGGGCTCTGAAATGTTGTCCAGTGCTACCGATGTAAGAGGCGCTGCAGGCCTCGCACTGGTAAAGATAGATAACACTAGACAAAACTCGTGTGGGGAGTTTGTCTTTAAATTTGAAGTAAAACCCTATGGTAAATGTGTTCTTGTATGAAAATTTAAAGTTGATGTGTGGGTAAGCTTCAGAGAGAAAAGTTTTTAACGTTTTGACTGTACTAACAGAGGCTGGGTTGTAGTACGAAAGCGAGTGAAAGAAGTCCAATTTACGGACCGAGGGTTTGCTAATGCCGGGATCGAACAGTTTGTCTAGGAAGAATTTACAGTAGTGGTCCAGGAGGTGATGCGGATAGCCGTTATTTTTTAAGAAAGTTTGGAAAAAGTCAACTTCGTTTGATAATTCAAAGTAGGAGGAAGTCAAATGGTATGCTCGAAATAGTAAGGTTTTTGTTGCATTGATTTTAACTTCATCGTAGCAGTGACTGAAGCAACTAGTCCCGAGGCCTGAGAATGTTGATTTTCTGTAAACTCCAGTGTTTAGTGTGGAGTCTTGGTTAGTAATAGAACTCTAGAAAGGCTAAAGAATTATTTGACTGGTTATCGGCGATGAATTTGATGTTTGAATGTTTGCTATTCGAATAGTTCAGAAATAGATTAGAATCCGTTTGATTGTTGAATATGAGGAATGTGTCTTCTACGTATCGATTGTAGTGGATCGGTTTGAAGTCATTTGGGCAGTCATTAAACCAAAGCGTTTCATGATGGCAGAGAAAGATATTTGCTAGAAGAGGACTAAGTAGGAAGCCCATGGAAACCCCCTTTATTTGCTTGTACAGTCTATTCTTAAACATGAAGAAGGAATCTTTAAGAACAAGACAAAGGAGAGTTCTGAAAGTAGGTTTATCCATGTTGTGAAATAGGTCCGTGGTATCAAAGACTTTGTTACAGATGATATCTATGGTTTCATCTACTGGGATGTTGGTGAAAAGAGAGGTAGTGTCGAAGCTGGCTAAGTAGGCAGTGGGAGGCAATTGGATTATGACCTCAGCTGTACCGCTTCACATAGCCCACAGTTAGCTCCACATGCGCTGACTGTACAGGCACCGACGTCCGGCCCCTTCAGGTAGCTTTGTTCATTCACATCTTAGACTCCCCTCTGATAGGACCTGCACTCTCATTTCTGCCCCCTCCATTGTTGTAATAAAGGGAAGAAAAATATGTTCTTTTATTCATAGCTGATATGTTTAAATTTCATACTCTGATGATGTTAAGTACCGTATTCCCGAAACGTTAGATCTTACTTTTGATGATAGTAGACACATTTTATTATTTGCGTAAACCTTTAATTTCACACTCAAATGGTTGAACTGGGACTTTGGCCTTTAATGGGCTCCAATAACAAAACAAACAAACGTCACAGTAGGGTAACTGCGCAACAGCAGACACCAAATTATATTCTTCTGTTATATCAAAGCATTGGGAATATAACACAGGCCGCCATTGTCCTAAAATGTTGCAGAAATTAATTCGCCAGCGTGGAGCCTATTGAACACACAGTCAAATTAATATCACTTCAGTCTGACTCTAAAAGATTCATTCACGCACAGCTCTTTGATATTGCATCAATGCAGCATGCGAGCAAAGTGTGCTTCTTCATATTGGTAAGTTTATGATTAATTTAGAACTGATTTGAACGGCAGTTTTCAGCAGCGCAGAGTACCCGCCATGCTGTGCTCTCCAAGTGACATAACAACTTGTTTACGTTTTAGCTCAGCGTTGGTGGCCTCTTGCTGCCATAAATATTCAATAATTACAAGCCACCAAAGCAAGGAGTAATCAATAGGCGGTATTACAAAGCCTTCGCCACGAACGATCGCTAAAACTCAGTCCTGATTGGGCTCTTGGATTTGATTAGTTTAGGCGCTGGTTATGAGCAGCAGCGGCCTGCCGACCTGTAGTTCTGGTGCTGCCGCTGTGTGCGGCGGTGGCAAAAGTCCTTCGCTTGATTGCATCCTGCAGACAAAGACCAAACTCCGGCCACCGGGTCTTCCAATATTGGCTGGGGCTCATGTGGGACAAAATTTTGATTCGCCCTAAATAGTCAGAAAATCAGGTTAATGGCACTTTATTGTTGATATCATACAGCACACAGATAAAGTAATCAGTATGATAGTACGACCTCCTTTGAATTTTATTACAGCTTTTATGCGTTTTGGCATCCTAAACTAAATTAGCACAAGTGATTACATAAATTTTGAACCATTCTTAACGAAGATTGTCTTCTAACTGCTCTTATGAGGAACATTTATGCATCCCACCACTTTTTCCTAAGTGTGACCACACATGCTCGGTGGGGTTAAGTCGGGGTACTGAGGGGACAATCCATTACTCTCGCATGCTCCCTCTTAAGTCAACCCCGCGAAACTCTTCATGTGTGACGTCACTACTGACAATTAGGGTCGCCGCAGAATTTAAAATCGCAATTCTGCATCTGGGTGGCGCCGCGGTGACCCCAAATGTTGCTAGGGATGGAGCATTGTCTTGTGGGAGAAAACACCTTCAAGTGTATTATTATTTATTATTTTCTCCAATGAGTGGCTGTACCCTCTGTCCAACCTGCTGGTGTTCGTTGCTGAATGGATTCTGCCCTCGCATGTGACTAGGATACCAGTTCCTGAAGACACCATGCAGCCACAAACCATAAAGCTACTTGTCCCAAATTTCACCGCAGGTACCACGAATTGCGGGTCATAAGCTTCTACAACTCTTCGACGCACACAAACAGCGCCAGGTGTTCCGTATATTTGGTCAGAAGGATTTTTAGTGTAATGTTCACATAACCAATTCTGCAAAAGTGGAAAGTGACAGTGTACATTTGGATTAGAGAAATATCAAAAGACTCAACTCCAAGTTGTTTCATTTGATCAAGTCACTTTAGCCCAATCATCACCAGTCCAATGTTCATGTGCTCATGCAAACGAGTATTTTTTGATCCTGTTGGCATCAGACAGCAGTGGTTTCTTCCGAGCTTTGAGTCCTTTGAGCCCAAATTCTACAAGCTTTCGCTTCACGGTGCGGGTAGAGATTTCTTTGCTAGTGGTTTCCTTAAACTCAGCACTCACATTTGAAAACATTTTTCTCCTGTGCGCCAGTGATGCCTTGTTTATCAGTCTATCCTCTCTTGATGTTGTTCATTGTTTCCGGCCCTGTCCTGATGGGTTCTTGAATGACTTGCTCTCCCTATACCTTTTGACAGCACTTTGGACACCATTCCTTGAACACTTCATTCTTTTAGCAATTTTATTTTGAGAATGACCAATTTCAAGCAGTGCAACAACTTGAGCCCTTTTTTCAGAATTATTCTTTTTTTTGGTGACAAATCCTTTTACACAGATGTGCTAAATAATAAAACATTAAAAATAAAACACTAAGATTGGGCTCCTGCATAAGGTGAATTCTGCGTTTTGTGACAGTGAGGTTGTCCGCAGATGTTTTTATGCTGTTTTGCTGCCTGTGTTAGAGTATTGCTCACCGGTCTGGGCTTCAGCTGCTGACACTCACTTGCGTCTGTTGGACCGACTTGTTAGTTCAGCCAGCAGGCTGTGCGCTGATAATGATCTAGTGAACCTGTCCCACAGGAGAA
>LQNS02276924.1:2031913-2043851 GCA_001587735.2 Parhyale hawaiensis | reverse complement strand
AAAAAAAAAGTTGGGAAAGTCCCCCCCCTTCGAGAGTCCCCTTAAGGGTCAAAGCCTCCGAGGCTTCCTAATCTGTCTTCTCTCTTCTACTCCAACTGCACTGTCTAACATCTTTAACTCCGCATATCAGCGGCTATTGACCATGATTGAGTGCATTCATGATCGTCTCTTTTGCTGAGACTCTTCTCTTTCCTCTTTTTTTCCTTCTCTTTTCCCAAGTCTTTTATATCCTACTAACATAACGACAATAGCTCATACAGGGCCGGGCAAGTTTCGGTGTCTCTTTGAGAATGGGCCAGTTGGTTCGTCTACTGCCGCCAATCTAATCTAATCTAATCATATGCCTCTTTTTACGCTGCTCGTGCTTACTGAACGCTTGCCATGTAGTTTCTTCTTGGGCCAAAAGTCGTTTCTTGCTTTGATCTAGTCATTATTGCACATTAACTACCTCAAGAAACTTGGATGAAGTCAGTTGAGGTCCAGATTTTGTTATGTACGCAAACCCCCGCATGCTTTGGCTGTCTCCAATAGGGTCGCAGTAAGTGACCTACGGAAGAACCAAGATCGAGTAACATCTACCAGCCGACTTATCCGGCAGTCTTTGTCGATGTCCGCCTTTTAGCAGCTCTGGAGGCAAGCGTTGTTTGTGACGACGATCCTCGCAGCCTTGTTTCGTTCTCAAACTTCAAAAGCTACTACATGGCTTCTACTCTTATGCTCTCATGCGTATAGACCGATCGGATCCCCGGTCTCGCTCAGACCCGCCCTTTTCTTGGGGCCCCGGTCCCTGATAATTATTGGAAACCCGGCCCCGGCCAGTTGATTATTGCTGGACCCGGCCCCTGTTATCACCAAGCCCCAGCCTAGGTCGGTCTAGACTCACGCGCAGACCTGCAGCTCCAGCACCTCGCGGCCGTGCCAGCTGAGGTTGCGGTCTGTGTCTCTCCGCACCTTCCAATTAAAAGCAAATGACCTTATTACGACCTGCCCAGGTGCAGTTTGGAATTTAACTGCAATCATTACTGAAATTTGATTGTTTCTGTGAGCAGGCGCCGCACGGCTGTGGAAATGCTCTACATGCTCGATAGGGACAGATTCCAGCTAGGCAAAGAACTGATATACGACCGTATGGAGAAGTGCCCTTGCTGTCTCAGAACTGAAGCTGTAAGAACATCGCAGAGCACCGCGTTGCTCTTCTCAAAATTCACTTATTAGTGAACTACAGGTTACTCTGAGTATTCGCTAACAGATGAAAAATAATACTAGTCAAACGCTAATACTGTAATGGAAAGAGAGAATCTTACGAGATGTACACTATCTTTAGTCCACATCATACAGTACACAGACGAGGTAGTGCAGTGCAGCTTATGTTAATCTATAAAAATATACTTTCCTACTTCTGGGACCACAATTACTGCCACTAATTCGCTTTTACCCAGTAATTTCACTTAATTTCACATCTGCAACAGAAACCTAGCCAGCCCGCAGTGCTCATGAAAAAACTGAAAATGATATTCTCGCAGAAATTACATTATTAAGTGTGTGTCACGCTTTATTGCCCGTTGTTTCTTTTTTCTTTCAAATTAATTTTAGTATAAGAAACATCATCGAAGTGAGTTTCAAAAGTAAAGAAGATTCTATGCAGGGTAATAATCCTAAACATTTTTAAGACGATTGACCGAGTAAATAGAAATTTCCGCCAATTAATGCGTTACACTTTGTTTTCTAATGTGTCACTCTTCCTTGCAGCTGTGAAAATATATCAGGGAACTGACGTTGACAACCGAGAACAACGTACAGGTAGTTACCCATGGCCTAGTAAATTACGTGCCTGTAGAGGCTATGCCAGGGAATTGAGACGGGACGCAAGAACATTACAGTCGTCTGTGAAGACTCGCTTTACAAGAGATAAGTGGAACACGGGGAGAGACGAAACAGAAACCAGAGAGACATTCGGAAATACGTAGGCAAATAATAAGCGATCCTGGAGTGTCCAGTGCCGCAATATTTGAAGTTACTGAGCTTAAACCCGCACCCAGGAACACTCGCTGTAGGATTCTCAGAGAGGTTGAAAGAGTGTGAATCACAACGCCAGGCAGATCCCTAACATATCCACAAGGTGAAGAATATCGCCTGGGACAAAATTACAAGAAGACAAGCTTTTGCAACCTGACAGTTTGGACAGAAAGTGGACTACTAAGAGTACAGTTGTAAGAGCCCAGAAGCACACAGATTGTTGACCCATGTTATCATAATTACAGCTACGTATGTAGACTGTAACAGACGATCCGACGCTTGATTTGATGGCCAGGACTTCGCTCTTCTCACTCTTGTGACTCCCTCGTGGTGTGTTCTTGCATGGAGAAAAGAGCCGCCACTGACACGCTTACACTCACCAAACAACAGGGTGCTGCACTCACCAAACAACAGGGTGCTGCACTCACCAAACAACAGGGTGCTGCACTCAGCATACAATAGAGTGCTGCGCTCACCAAACAACAGGGTGCTGCACTCACCAAACAACAGGGTGCTGCACTCACCAAACAACAGGGTGCTGCACTCAGCATACAATAGGGTGCAAAGGAGCGCCAGTGTCACAATTCTCCCCAAAGTAACGCGGCCCTCAAATTTCACGCCCCGAGCCCTCCACGAGCGCGGCAGCGACTGGTGGGTCTGCAAACTTTCTATTAACTCCTGCCCTTATTTCTATGGCAATGGGCATGCGAGTAAATTTCAGGGGCGGAACTAGCAGGAAGAAGTTGGAAGTAAAAACCAGGAAATGCCGCAGTTTCGCGCTTGCTTCCTTGAACAGACCCTCTCAGTTTTAAATTTAACTTCTCTCACAACTTGAGCTCAGCACGAGCCTCTTGGCAGTAACGTCCTCAAGCCTGGAAACTGGCAAAATATTTCTAACCTCGCGCAGCTTCCGCCGTAAATGTGGAATTGCGCTAACTGTCGAGTTAGGTTATAGGATGCGAGCAGCGGGTGGTTGGTACACAAGCGTCAACATACATAGCTGTTGTTGCAGTTAGCTACGTGGACTGCAGTTGTTGCAGTTAGCTACGTGCACTGCAGTTGTTGCAGTTAACTACGTGCACTGCAGTTGTTGCAGTTAGCTACGTGCACTGCAGTTGTTGCAGTTAACTACGTGCACTGCAGTTGTTGCAGTTAACTACGTGCACTGCAGTTGTTGCAGTTAGCTACGTGCACTGCAGTTGTTGCAGTTAACTACGTGCACTGCAGTTGCTGCAGTTAACTACGTGCATAGCAGTTATTTGCATGCACAGTAGTTGTCGCAGTTATAACTATGTGCTCAACAGTTGTTGCAGTTCGAGTTGTTGTACATAACTACGTGCACAGCAGTTGTTACAGATAAGAACATACGCAGTAGTTGTTACAGATAACAACGTATGCAGCAGCTGTAGCAGTTGGCTACATATGTACAGTCTGCACGTCACAACGCCAGCAGTAACCGCACCCTGGAGTGTTGCCACCAAGTATTGCCATGAGCCTCGAACAGATTCATAAAAGCCTCGCTGTAATCTCGCCAGCTACACCACATCAGGTGCTATTTTAGCCTATGTTAATGCAAGTAAATTTTCATGTTGCTGGCTTAGCTTCAAAACATTTCCAAAATATTTCACGCTACGGGCCGGTGACCGCTGCTTATATATTCATTTTAGCTCGACTGCAGCGACGCCTGCTGCTAATGGTGGTTGAAGCTCTACACACACACACTGCACTGTCTTCAGTAAGCACAATTATTATTGGACTCTTCATTGTTTATGCTCAAAAGGCGGCAGGAGCTGTGCGCATGTTCTTCGAGGACACCCCCCCCCCCCATCACACATTGGCAGATACTGCTCTTATAGTTAGCTTAGTATGGCCAGGTAACCATCACCGGACCAGCGTCACCAGGTAACCATCACCGGACCAGCACCACCAGGTAACCATCACCGGACCAGCGTCACCAGGTAACCATCACCGGACCAGCACCACCAGGTAACCAACACCGGACCAGCACCACCAGGTAACCATCACCGGACCAGCGTCACCAGGTAACCATCACCGGACCAGCGTCACCAGGTAACCATCACCGGACCAGCGTCACCAGGTAACCATCACCGGACCAGCACCACCAGGTAACCATCACCGGACCAGCGTCACCAGGTAACCATCACCGGACCAGCACCACCAGGTAACCATCACCGGACCAGCACCACCAGGTAACCATCACCGGACCAGCACCACCAGGTAACCATCACCGGACCAGCGTCACCAGGTAACCATAACCAGACCAGCACCACCAGGTAACCTACACAAACACCGCACAAATTTCGGCAGCTCAGAGATAGCGCGGAGCCATGGCACCTGTCCTGTTAGCTCTCCAGTCGAGCTGTCCTGGCCACGGCTGCAGAGGTCGCGCCTCGGTGACATTACTTAGTGTTACTTTCGAAGCACTTAACTCAGTATTATCGTACCAAGAAGTCAAAAGTGCTATCGAATAATATACTATTGGACTCAGTCCGCTGTGGAGAAAACATTATTTATGTCGCCTAGAATTTCAACGCTGCATGAGCATTTCACGCAATGGAGGCAAAATAATATATACATGTACACTCTGCAATAACTCGGAGAGAGGAGGAGCCTTACATCCGGCTGCTCCCTGGAGGGAGTTGCATATGTCCGTTACTGCACTGCTGATCTACGTTATGCGCAGTATGCAGCTGAGTGTGCCGACAGGAAGCTTCTGTAATCCTTTCGCTTTCAAAATGCAGTTAAAATATTTTAGATCTTCACCGACAGCAGCGGACAAAGAGGCCAAGGATCCCTAAGGGTAGTTGATATCTCAATGCAGAAAAATGCGTAAATAAAAAAAAAAAGCTAAAAGCCGTAGCTTTATCTCTTGCAAAGCGACGATACAAAGGAATTTCAGTAGTCACAGTTCGCCAACGTCACATAAGTTTGCTTCATAGAGCACTGTATCATAATTCAAATTGCAGCTCCATATACTGCTTGACAGCGGCAATAATTTTTGGACGGAGCTCATGTGATGTTCATCCACTCAAGGTCCTCAAAGTTCCTGCTGTCGTTATTTTCCTTGGCTTCATTACTTTAGTTAAAGAGGAAAACCAAAAGCAAGTCGGCTTTGCAAACTAATATTTTACACAGAGCAATGTAATGCATTCTTCCTTGTTTGATGAGAACAAAAATGTAAATAAATTTGCAAAAATGTATAGACAGACTTGTTCGTATTGATAATGTTTCCATTTTTGTCTCTACAGCACGCATCCTTCAACGTGCAAAGTAAGTACAGAAAGTCCTCGATAAAGACCAGGGTTCCGAGCAGGAATGAGGTGATGCAGATCAAGTCCGGTCTGTAAAAACAAGTCCCTGTACCTGTAGGGCGTGTTGCAATCCAACTGCCGGTGTTGTGTATGCTACCCCACAAACAATGTCATTCAGGTTAGGTACCACCGACGACAACGATAAAACTGATAGAGCTCTAGCTTAATAAAACCACCATTGTTTTCAAACACTGTCCTTGCTTTCAAGCATTGCGATCAACTGATATACGGAAATGAGAATATCTCACGTGTGAATCATATTTGGCCTCTTGCTGGTTATTCACATTTTAATCATGAAAATACAGAACAATTAAAGCTCTGCCAGCAATGTTAATGAGGTAGGTTTCTGTTTATTCGCTGAGATAGCGTCGTTTTCATCCCATATTTATGAGCGAAACGGTGTTACACCGGTGCTCGTGGTAACACGATCTAGACTCACTACAACACGTCTCAATACACCAATCCGTTTTCTCTGATTACTGCGAGAATAAAAGGAAACGAGAGCAATTTTGATGGGATTCCACAGTACTTTTATTAATTTTTAAGTTATTAATTCGGTTAAAAAAAGAATCTTTAAATGATTATAAACATTGCATATCATCGCTGACACTGTTGATTTTACGTAAGCTTAATAAACTGAGCCAGATAAAGGGTACGCGTGGACGAAGTACACCTCATGGGATTTTACACTGGTGCTGCAGAAAAAGTATACAATTCAAGACCAAGGTCACAATTAGCTAAATCAAGGACCTGGAAATAAAAATTTTGGAGCTAAGTCGAAACCGGCATAAAACAAGTCCGGCCTAGAACGAGGACTTCCTTTACTCGTCAATATTCCTCCACGAAACTCTACTGGCTACCTGAGGGACATATTACTTTCGCGAGCAGTTGCCAGGCGGTGCACTTCGTTGGGGAGCAAGACTCGTCAGCACAGCGTGAACTGTACTAGCTGCACTGGGGTCGCTCACAGCACAGTATAGGGTATTTTGTTAAGTAATTTACACTGACGCGGTCTTCATGAGAGTCCGTTACGTGGCTTAGCAATCAGCCACTCATATTCTGGCCGATCAGTCAGACAAGGAAGTTTAAGTTAGTTATAGTCAGGAAGTTGAAGCCTCCGTTTCCGAGCGGAACAATATAACAGAGGAAAGAGCAAAGGACATAATATAGTATATCGATAGAAACCGGGAACCCATGCACGAAGGTGTTCCCACACACAGGATCAATGCGCATGGAAACAGCAAGTCGGGAAAGAAGAGGAAGAATAGCATAAAGAATGAGCAAGTAAGAGTATGAAATCGGAAAGGAAGCGAAGTGGGCAAGAAAGAGAGACGTCCCGAAGGCCTAATTAATGGCTGAGGTAACCTACACGAGCCCCCTGGGGCTGCCGGACCCCATAGGCTGGGCGAACCTAACTAACCTAACCCTATGGCCTATGGCCCATCCTATGCCCCCTGAGGGGACAAGGAGGTTTAAGGAGAAAAAGATGTTTCAGGAAACAAGGAGGTTTAAGGACATATGGAGGTATAAGGAGGCAAGGAGGTATAAGGAGACAAGGAGGTTTAAGGAGACAAGGAAGTTTTAGGAGACAAAGATGTTTCAGGCAACAAGGATGTTTAAGGAGATATGGAGGTAAAAGGAGACCAGGAGGTTTAAACAGATAAAGAGGTTTAAGGAGACAAGGAAGTTTAAGGAGATAAGAAAGTTTAGGAAGACAAGGAGCTTTAATAGAAGGGGAACGAAAAGTGCCGGCGACGAAGCTCACAGTGCAAGTAAAGCTGAAGCTTGAATGACTGGCTGCCCATGTGTACTGCAGTGCTATACTGGAGTTATTGAGAGTATTGTGGGTGATTGCACTGCAAAAAATACACATACAGTTGCAGCCATGATATAAGGAACGGAAACAACGCCAACTTAAATAACTTTTTTTACTTAGAAAGAAATGAATTAATTAAATTTTCAACTAGTAAAAATATTAGGTCACAATGCATAACTTGGTTACAAAGTTACAAGATTTTACATAATAGTTTTCTTAAAGAAAATTAAGATGAAAAGATGCAAAGGAATTCAGACCTGTTCAAAAGTTAAGGAATGCTACTTAATTTTCTTAATTCATTTGCAACAGTCACTAGAGCATCTCGAAGTTAAAGATGGCATGCATGCATCATTGAAATTAGCTTCAAGCAATGTGGCGAACTCAGCACTCAAAACTCTCTCTCTCTCTCTCCCTTGCAGAAAAAGAACTCATTATTGCCAAACATCGAGGAACGACTGAATTTCAAATATTTATACAATTTTCCGTATGCCTAAAGGTGTCGTTCATGTCATAATAAGCAAGTATACGACAGATAAAGCGTTAGGTGCAAGACCAAAAATTGGTAGACCTTCAAAATTATCTCAATGGGAAGATTGCAACATCGTCAGAATGTCTGCAAGGGACCATTTTCGAGTTGCCAAGAACACTAAAAATCATTAGCTATAGCAGTAAATAGTTTTGTTATCATACCTGTTTCTATGCATACACTTACTAAATCGAGTTTTAAGAATCCTGAAGTATTCCCGATACGAGTGATAGGAGATCACTGAAGATAGAGACATACCTACAGACTATTATTGAGAGTGTCGGCAAGGAGTTCTACCTGGGAACCCTTGTTTGATACGATAGAGACTTGTGCTGGTGCGGCTCTCCGAGCAGCGGCAACGCGAACCAGTGCACGTGCATGAGCGTGTTTGGAGGTTATCGACGACACAATACTAAGACCTCCAACACCGCGCTGGCACAAGCTTAAACTGCTCGATTCTGACTTCAACAAAAATGTATGCCGTAGAACAGGCGAAAGACGCTCCTCAAAGTGTCAAGAAAACAGTCAACAGCAGAATTTGACCCCATCATCCATGTTTATGGCAAAATCAATGCTGAAATTTACAAACGGCTACTTCAGCAGTTTGTTGTTCCAAACTTATGCCTTACCCCTTGTGAATTCCCATTTTCATGGAGGATAATGCACCTTGCCGCAATGATAAGTTGCCTTTGATGAGAAGCTTACTTTTGAACTGCATATTGGACGACTGATGTCACGTGCTTCTAGTAAGATTGGGCTCCTGCGTAAGGTAAATTCTTTGTTTGGTGATAGTGAGGTTGTCCGCAGATGTATGCTTTTTTGCTGCCTGTGTTGGAGTATTGCTCACCGGTCTGGGCTTCAGATGCTGACAGTCACTTGTGCCTGTTGGACCGACTTGTAACTTCGGCCAGCAGGCTGTGCTCGGATGATGATCTGGTGAGCCTGTCCCACAGGAGAGGAATGGCCGAACTCTGTATGCTTTATAAGGTGCTCAATAATGAGAGGCATTGTTTGCAATCATCTATCCCTGCCCTCAAAGTCTCTAGGAGAATTACACGTGCTGCGGTCGGTGTGCACTCTTTCACTTCGGAGAATGTTAGGTGCCGAACTAATCAGTTCGGTCGGTGCTTCGTGCCCTGGTCTGTTGGGGTTTGGAACTCATTGCCGGCATCGGCTTTCGGTCGTGTTGGCATGCAGGCGTTTAAGTCAGCCGCTATTGGCTTTTTGTAGGATTTCCTATTTCCTTTAGCAGCGTTTTGGGCTTCCCGGTGTTGCAAAGTGCTTCATTTGGGTCATGCTACCTGTCCGTGGGGGCCCCTGGTGTGAATTTTTAATGATATATTAATAAGAAGGGTATAAATTTTTTTGAAGAAGAAGGAATTGCCCTGATAAACTGGCCAGCCCAGAGCGACGACTGGAACCCAATAGAAAATGCATGCAAGATTATCGACGAGAGAGCTAAGAAAAGAAACCCACAAAATAAAGATCATTAGTGGGAAATACTGTAAGAAGAATGGGAGGGGACAACTGTCGATTGTTGCTGGACATTAATTAGCTCATATGGTCGACGATGTAGGGAAGCCATTGAATATAAGGGGATATTTACAATGTAGTATATTTTGTTGCTATTTTGTACACAATCGCTTGTTTCCTGTATCGTTCCCTAACCTTTGGCTAGGGCTGAATTACTTCGTATCTTTTCATCTTAAATTTTTAGGAAAACTGTTTTGTAAAATCTTGTAACTTCGTAATTAATTGATTCATTATGACTTAATGTTTATTTGGTAAAAAATTCATTACGATTCAGTACTTTTTAAGTAAGAAACAGATTTATGTCAGTTTTTTCCGTCCTTCTATTATGACCGCTACTGTATATTGTGTCGTGTGTACAAGGGAAATCTACGCGCACAAAGTTACATGTATGAGGAATTGTTGGAGGCTGCAGCATAGTGACTGGACAAAAAAAAAGTATGCACAAACTATATTAGCTTTCTTTTGCCAATAATCACAGCAAGACTGCCTTTAGCACGCTTTATGCATCGACTGTAGATTATATTTTTTCGGAAAAACGCTCCATCAGAAACGTCTACCCTGAAAAAGACAGATGACGGAGTTACCAGGCGAACAGCGACCGCGTATCCTTCTTCTACTGAGCCTCCTGGTGACACGTTCAGGCATGTTGAGGTTTAGCTGACTCGCTGTATGCCTGCACAGATGACAGGGAGCTTGTGAACAGCGGGTAGGAATGGCTGGGAGCATGTGATTGATGGGAAGGAGTGACTGAGAGCCTGTGATTGATGAGACGGAATAGTTGGGAGCGTGTGATTGATGGGAAGGAGTGGCTAAGAGCCTGTGATTGATGAAAAGGAAAGGCTGGGAGCCTGTGATTGATGAAAAGGAATGGCTGGGAGCCTGTGATTGATGAGGAGGAATAGCTGGGAGCCTATCATTGGTGGGAAGGAATCGCTGGGAGCCTGTGATTGATGGAAAAAATGGCTGGGACCCTGTGACTGATGAGAAGGAATAGCTGGGAACCTGTGATTGATAAGAAGGAATAGCTTGGAGCCTGTGATTGGTGAGAAGGAATGACTGGGAGCTCATGATTGGTGGGAAGGGAGCACCAGACGAAGAAAAAATATCCCTCTGTCCAGCACGGCGAAGTGTGGCTGTGCTCCCTGCATGTATTAAGCCTCCTTGAGTGAACCTTGAGTAATCAATGAGAGAGGGTGTGTCGTCGAGCTGCTCCTTGCCGTTCAATTCCAAGTGAAGCCATAGACTGCGCTGTAGCACACGAACGTCTCAGGTAATTCGTATACCAACACCGACCGCAATACCTCAGCAACAGAGGTAACCACAAAATAGCGATCTTCTTCCAAGCATATTTACTACTAGGAGCACAATAAGTGACCCGGCGCGTGCGCTATGGGAAGCCTGCTGCAGAACAAGTTTTTGATTCCACCGATTGCGACCCCAAAATTAATGCGAATTATGAGCGATTAGGTAAAAAGTAGAGCTTGAGTTGGGAGAGCCGTGAACGGAAATGGTGCGCATCGGGAGCTTGTGTTGCACTGGTTGCACTGCGGTGCTCTTCAGTGATGAACCAAAGTCGCTCATACGCCACACTTGCCAGCGGCCACTGGTCTGCAGCTCTACTAAGTGAACTTCAGTGAAGAACAAAAACAGCTGGTGCACTGTATTCACCAGAGGCCATTAGTGTTCAGCTGTACTAACATCACTGCAGTGAAGAACAAGAACCACAAACACACTGCAGTCGCCAGAGGTTGCTGGTCTGCAACCGTCCTATAAGCACCGCAGTGAAGAACAAGAACCACAAACACACTGCAGTCGCCAGAGGTCGCTGGTGAACAACTCGCTGTTTTGCAACAGTGCAAGACTTTGAATTATCCCTGAGCTCTCGACGGTGTCGTGCTGCTGTCAAACGCACGAGATTTACGCGCCATGAATCATTCATGGTTCGATAGCCCAAGGTTACCGAGGCCTTAAAAACCAGTCGAGGACCGCCTGTGGTGAACTACAACGCTTTTGCCACCGAACCTGTCATCAGTGAATCATTAGTGCGTCGATAATCTGTGCTTAGATTAAATCTGGCAAAATGCTCAACTCATGCAAGAGTAATGTGAATGCGCAACTTAAACGCATCTTCCGCGTTGGAAGCAAAATCAAAATAATGAAATCGGCCTGGGTCGTGGCTCGCAGTCTAGACCTCACGGGAAGCATCTATGTTTAATAATTTTTTACTGTGGTCACTCTAATATTTGTGAATTCAAAACTATGTGATGATTTGTAATAAGTAAATAGGTATTTATGCATATCTAAGATTTGTAGGATACACATGTGTGTGTAGTCGAGGCACAAGCCAGAAATGGTCACCGACCAACAACATGACCTTCAACGAATCAAAATTTGAACTATTACGGTAGGGAAAAAACCTCTCCCTTACTGAATCTACGTTTTACACGACGAGAGATGGGATCAAAGTCGAGAGAAAGCAAGTTTTAAGAGATCTTGGGGTGAGAATACAAGTTAATGCCACTTTTGAAGATCATGTGGCTCGAGTTGTAACCGTAGGCAAGAAGTGGAGCGGATGGGTGCTTCGAACTTTCTCTTCACGAGAGGCAGACACAATGCTCACCTTCTGGAAACAACTGATACTGCCAAGGATTGAATACTGTTCACCTCTTTGGATGCCAAGCAAACGGAAAGACTTAGAGCGCCTCGAGGCGATCC
>LQNS02276924.1:1996442-2015993 GCA_001587735.2 Parhyale hawaiensis | reverse complement strand
AGAGTGGCATTTCCTCCAACTCAGGGGCTACCCAGAGCCCCGAACCCAAAGCCAGCTCATACAAACAAAGTGGCGTCCGGTGGCCGGACAATGGGGGCGGCCTGATAACGCGCAGGCCACGCGCGTTTCGTTCTTCTTTTTTCTCAATGGTCCAGGTCAGCCTAGGTTCGCCCATCCCTAACTTATGGGGGGCGGCGGCCCAAAGGGACCCTAAATATTATCATAGCTACTGCATTTGCTAGGCTTTTGGGACGGCTCTCTTGTGCTCACTTTGCTTCCTTCTGATTGTATTCTCGTACTCATCTGACATTGGGCCTGCTCTTTCTCTTCATTCCCGATTTGCTTTTCCCATGCACATCGGTCTTGCGTGGGTTCCGCGTGTCTGTCGGCATACTGTGTGTCCCTTCTGTTTTCTTCAGTGATGTCGCCTTTGTCTTGTGGAAGTGAAGACGTAAACTTTTAATATAGTAATAATTCCTCTTGTTTCTCCTCGTCTACAGACTGTGTTTGCTTCACTTCTCTTTATTTTTGCCGCTATTCTCATTGTTGGGTTGTCCTTTCTTACCAGGCTACACGTTCCTTGTTCCCCTACCTTGAAGTTAGAATGGTTTAGAGTAGCTTTTGCAAACTGTAGTCGAATGGTTAGCGGAGCAGTTAGGCGAAGCCAAGTAACGTTTTGTAATTGTGCATGGTAGAACTTCTTCCAGCTTTTGTTGTTCTCCATTATACAACCGCCTGTGTGCGTGAGGGCTAATAGGGATACTTTTTATTTCGCAGGTAGGACTGAGACACTTTTATTTCATTTGGATTGCTAATTACAACGTCAGCACTGCGGCTCGATACGTAGCGGGACGATATGATTCTGGTGGCGTGGGTCGACAGCACCTGAGAAGTTGAGCCACGGTCAAGGAAGTACCAAACCTTACCAGTGATATACTGGCGCTGCTGTGAGGGCCTTTGATATGCGACCGTATCTCCAATCCGTTGAGATAGTGAAGACTGAGCAGCTTCATAGGTGCTACCAATGGTAGTGTGGATTAGTGACTTATTTCGTAGAAATCGTTAACACTTGCAGAATGGCTGATACGTGGAGTTATTCCATGCTATTTACATTTCTATGTGGTTCCTGTGTCAGGGATTCTGTGTCTGCGTATATGTGGTAATCCTGTTACCGCGAGAGGTATGTATACTTCTGTGTGAGAGGTAGTGGATGTTAAAGTGTAAACTTGCAGTCACCATACACCAACATTCTGTGGTTACACTAGAGCACCTTACAGCTGTGCACTAGATATCTGACTAGCTGCTTAAGACTGTATTGTGTTCTCTCGTTACCTTATTACGTAGAAGCCGTAACGCTCGAGGAGGATCAGTTTCTCTGTGCGGTTCCCAGTGCGGCTTTGCTGTTCCCAGTACGTTCGTGCGGTTTCCAGTGCGTTTGTGCGGTTCCCAGTGCGTTCATGCGGTTCCCAGTGCGTCCGTGCAGTTCTCTGTACCTCTGTACGGTTCTCTGTACCTCTGTACCGTTCTCTGTACCTCTGTACGGTTCTCTGTACCTCTGTGCGGTTCTCTGTACCTCTGTGCGGTTCTCTGTACCTCTGTACCGTTCTCTGTACCTCTGTACGGTTCTCTGTACCTCTGTGCGGTTCTCTGTACCTCTGTGCGGTTCTCTGTACCTCTGTGCGGTTCTCTGTACCTCTGTGCGGTTCTCTGTACCTCTGTACGGTTCTCTGCACCTCTGTGCGGTTCTCTGTACCTCTGTGCGGTTCTCTGTACCTCTGTGCGGTTCTCTGTACCTCTGTGCGGTTCTCTGTACCTCTGTACGGTTCTCTGCACCTCTGTGCGGTTCTCTGTACCTCTGTGCTGTTCGGTCGCATCTACTCGATATCTTCATGAGCGAACATCTCCCGTTTTGGTCTCAGACGCCGGCTATTCCGTCGGTGCGCCGGCTTTTCTCAGTAATTTTTTGTCTTTGGCTAACACTGAGCGCTGATTTTGCCTTTGTTGTAAAATGTTAGCCTAACTCGCCTGTTGCGCCCCCTCCTGTGTTTGTGTTTGGAGCCCGGCTTACTGCATTTGTACCAATTGGTTGACTAATGCTTAGTTAGGTCTTAGGACATTTCTTCTCTCGTACCCAATATATTTCGCTATTTTTGCTCTCGTGTGAGCTTAGAGTTATTCTGCTCTCTGTTTGCTTCTGAGTTGTTTCTTGTGCGTTGGTGCAGGGGGTCAGCACCTAGACCGGCGAACTGTACACTTGTTCGCTCTCTTGGCAATTTTGTAATATTAAATAAATTTGTCACAGGATAGTTGGTAGGTTGATTTGTATTTTGCAATTCAGATGCGTTAGCTTCTATTTACCGGGCTTTGTAAAAGTTCTGACCTGTTTTGTATTTTCAAAGTGTGAAACTTATTTCAAAGACTTTATAAAATTTATTGACAATGACTCAAGTAGTGTATAATGATGCGAAATACTACTTTTTGAGGGTAGGTTCCCCTCGCGCCGCCGGGTCATCGCGCCGCCCCTTCCGGTTTCCTAGGCCCCGCCCACTCCGGTTTGCGACCCCCCCCCAACCCCCGCTAAACCAGCAATGTATTGGCCATTATAAACCGGAAGCTCACGCGCGAGGGGAGCCACGAGGGTAGGTTACCCTCAAAAAGTAGTATTTCGCATCAGTATACACTACTGACTCATTCCTAAACTATTTCAGATAATATAATAACTTGTAACAGTGCTCATTTTTATACATTGTTGGTAATGGAAACAAAAAGGATAAATACAGCAGCTCACCTTCGCGCGGGTCACCAGAAGGCGGACATTGTTAGGTTGCATAATGTCAGTTTATCAACGGTGAATCGACCACGTTCAGGCAGATCACAAGTTATTCAACGGAAGAATGTTCGAAGAGCCATTGAAAATTATCAGAAACTCAAAATGACTGAATTTGCGAAAAAGATTTCTGTGGCAACCGTGTCAAGAGCTGTGAAGAGTGAAGGTGGAAAGAGCTTAAAGCGTCAGCAAAGACCGCTGCTAACTGCTGACAAGGTTAAAAAGCGCCAAGAGCGATGTTCCCGACTTCTTAACGACTTGAAAAGTCATGGAAATTGAGTCATAATTTTCTTTGATGAGAAAGCCTTCACCGTTGATGCTGTCTTCAACAAACAGAACGATCGAGTTGTGAGCTTTGGCCAAGACATCTCTAATGTTCGTTATGTCTCCACAACAAAGCATCCGGCCTCTGTGATGATGCTTGGCGTTGTGGCCTCCAGAAGATGCCTCCAGTGTGGTTCAGGGGCGGTTACAGGTTGACAGGGGCTGAATACAGGGATATCATGGCCACAAAAGTTCTTCCTTGGATCAGAAAAATCATCAACGATGGAGGTTACGTGTTTTAGGAAGGTGGTGCACCAGTGCACACGTCGAAAACCGTCCAAAGCTGGATGAGCCAAATCATGACTTTCTGGCCCAATGACTTCTGGCCTCCACAGTCGCCTGATCTCGATCCTCAGGTCTACAGCGTGTGGCTGCATATTGAGCGTAAACCATGCAAAGATCGCCACAACAACATTGAGGAACTGAAAGCCTCTGTGAACCGCACTTGGGCCCAGATGAGGAACGACTACGTCCGTAAATAGTGTAAGAACTTACTACCACGATCAGTGCGTGTCATTGCTGCCAATGGAGGTCCCATTGAATAGCAAATCTTGTTTTATTTCATTATAAACAAAGCTTTTACAAACTTCGGATAGCAAATTATTAAAACAGGTCAGGACTTTTGCAAAGCTCAGTGTTTCAATTGTTTACTGTCAGTCTGAGCGTGAGCTCACAGCGATTTTATCTATTGGATTTGTAGCGACTTCAAGTTTCCAGTTGATGCTACTGTGTGCGGTGTCCATCTGAATAGATTACAGCTATTTTATTTTTTTCCTTTATACCTTTCCGGAGTGGCATCGTAGACGTTGGCCAGGCCGGGGACGACAAACAGAAGAAAAGCTAGCTAGGTTGAGTGTGGTGCGGCCTCTCCCCCGCCGCTACAGTACGTCTGCGTATTAGTAACAACAGCTCGTGCCCGGGCCGTCATTCCTTCATTGCATCTGCCGAGGTCTGCTCGGGCAGTGCAGCCTTGCAAACGAACTCCCGCTGTGTTCTCGTCTCAGACGCAACAAAATAACAAGAGCAGCACTGCACAGCTGCAGGGAACTGCTGTAGCAATAGCACTGCTGCCCTGCAATTGCTGCCTGTAGCAATTGAATGCACCCGCCCGTTCTCGCTGTAATTGTTTGCCATCTGTGAGGTGCTCCGCTGCTGCGGCGGGAGGCGCTTTCTGTAAAATGCGTCTCAACGCTGTGGGTCCGCATGCATACTTCCAGTGCCTGAGTGGCCGCCTATGCATCTATTACAAATTAGGTAATTGTTGTTTTGCCCAACACGTCCGAATCTCATCCTGATGCTGTTTTACTCCTCAGTGCACCGAACTATAAAGTATTGTAGGTTCAGAGGAAGAATTTTTTGCAGATAAAATGTACTGGAGTTCTGAAAACGAACTGTGGCATAAATTAGAGAAAGGTAAGCTAATTAGTTCATGTCCTGTGTACAAGGGCCTCAAAGTATTTAGCTTTCTGTCAGAACTGAACACTAAAAATGTGTCAATTAGATTAGATAGCAGGTAGTAAAAGAACCAACAGGCTCATTCCCAAACAGCCACCGGGACTTGCACCACGGCCCTCTATGAGCTATTGTCATCATGTCGGTATCATTTTGGTATCTGATGAAACCGAAAAAATTCGACCAAAGAGACGATCTTGCAAGCACAATTTATTGCTGCAGATCCGCGGAACTTAGAGACGTTAAGTTAGTTGGAGCGAAAAGAAGAAGAACAGGGATTAAAGTGGCCTTCCAAGCTTTGGCAGTTAAGAGTTAGTGAATCCTGGAGGTGTTCGTAACTGTGAAGGGTGCCTTTCCCAATGTTTATCAAGACGATTTTTAAACGCATTGACTGTCTCCGAACCGACAGCTTCAGAGGGGAGTCTATTCCAGATATTGACTATGAAATATGGAAAGAACTGCTGGCTTGAGGTAGTTTTTCGAGTTTTATGTTTGATTCTTTGACCGATGTTTCGCAGGCGAACATTAACGTCTCTCTCAAAAAGTCAAGTTGCAGGTAGGTCGTTGAAGCCATTTAGATACTTAAATGTTTTTAATAATTACCCTCTGAGTCGTCTTCGCACGAGAGATAAAAGGCCCACTTCCTGTGGAGACACTCGCATGGCTTGTTTCGTAGCTGAGGTATCAATTTTGTTGCTCTGCGTTGGATTCTTTCCATTTTATCGATATCGTTGCACTGATGTGACGGCCAGAATTCAACAGCAAATTCTAAATGCGGGTGCATCAGTGCTTTGTACAAGGGAATGATTGTGTCCTTGGATATATACTCGACTGTCATCATAAGGAATCCCAGTACTCTTCTTGCCATTTTTGCACTGTTGTCAACTTGCTCACTGTGTTGTAGTTCGCTTGTAATAGTTATTCCCAAGTCATATTGTTGTGTAACAGTTGCCAATTCTATCCCGTGCATTTTCTATCCGGTTGAGAGGTTCTCCGGCCCTACGTGCATTACTGAACATTTTTTGACATTAAAGTTCATCTGGCACGTATTGTGCTCCATTCCATGAGGCGGTGAAAGTCTTTTTGGAGCTCACCTTTTTTCTTGGCAAGATTGACATAGTTAGGTCATCTGCAAATTTAATGATTTTACTGCGAAGATCAAGATCACTGACGTAACTTATGAACAGAAGTGGGCCAAGGAAATTACCTTGTTGAACCCAGATGAAACCGGCTTTATGTTGCTCGTCTATCCTTGTAGCTCAACTCGCTGCTGGCTACCAGTGAACCATGCCCGAATCCAGCGTGAATAGTCTCTCTAGATGCTATGGGCTTCTTTTTTTCATTAACCTTTGAAATCTAGATAAACGAGGTCCACACCCTTTTCTTCATCTCTAATTTTTGCAACTTTCGAAATGAAGTCCATTAATTTAGTTAAGTAGCTTTTTGTATTACGGAAGCCGTGCTGGGTGTCGGAAACGAGATGGTGTATCGTCAGGTGATCAGTGATGTGCTTCTTCAGGAGGCCTTCGATGGTTTTGCTGACGACTGATGTAAGACTGATTGGTCGATAGTTACTGATGCTTTTCTTATACCTCTTCTTATGTATCGGGATCACATTAGCTAACTTCCCATCCTATGGAACTTCTCCCATTCTGAAAGACCAATCGAATGTTTCGAAAAGTGACTGTTCAATCAGCAATGGCTGTTTGAATAAGAAGTGAAAACCAGACAACTATGCTATTAATGGTACCTACTTATTACGTAATGTTGTAAACAATAGGCCTGCTTTATTGAAGCATGAAATTAATTTGATATTGGAAGCTAGTGATGTTGTCATGATTTATGGTTATCTGCCACTATCTATAATAGTGACCACATAAAAAATCGCCGCGTATTATTTTCCTTTTTATTACCCCATTCTCTGGGAAATCTTTATGGTAACTTTTGTTTACCTGTTGTAAGTCTCATTTTGACCAGCAAAGGCGAAAAAAATATATACCGAAAAATATGTGCCCTCTCTAACTTAACGGGAATGGAATTTCAGATTGAGTCCAATAAACTTCAACCAAGAACCGATTAATAGGTCCATTAGGCAATATTTCGAATTATTTATAGACACACACACATGTGAGTCTTTATCGACATCTAATTCAATGCTAGTGGACCCGTGGATAGGAACAAATCATGCAATAATCGATATGTTTGCCTCATACCTATAGGCCGGTACGAAATCCTCTCGTCTCTGACTTACTACTTATCTTGATTGATCCTTTGTCGTGCCCTCATCCGTAGGTCTTCTATGTTGACAGACAGAAGCAAAATCTTGAATAAAACACTCCAATAAACTTAAATGCAACTCCAGTCAAGTCTGCTTATATGTAATGTGAGCGCGCCATAGAAATGATACCGCTAATGCCGTCTTTCCTTATCAAAGTGCTGAAATTTTGGCCTATGAAGAGCAAATAATTGATATGTCAAATAAGAAACACGGTAAACTAGAAGAAATAATTATCTACTACCGGTGGAAAATCATCACCTCCAGAGCGCTTCGTTGACCATCTGCCGAATTTATGCGTCGTGACCTGAAAGAAAAAGTTATAAAATCGGACTCCAGAAGCTGCATACATATTGTTCCGAAGTGTCTTCAGATAACGGAATAAGGATCCCCCTTCGCTATCTTCTGCAACCTAGTCATCGATCTCTATGAAAGCGTAACCTAATTACAAAATCTGCAACCTGGCCTATTTTCAGCCTATTTCCTTAAGAGCGGACACGAAATAAATAAATACACCAAGCGTTTTATTATATAAGGATATTGCATTCCTGATCATCACAAGCCGCTCTTAAGTCAATGAAGCCCTCAGGTAGCAGGTTGTCTTGCTTAAGACGCAAGGAACGACCATTGCTGCTATTGCCAGACTTATAAGTATATCCATAAGTGTAATTATTTGCATATCAAACCTTTTTAATAAAATTTGCTCATTTATGTCTCTAAATATGCCAGAAACTCCCTGTATGACAAACGCTTGTCAAGATTGGATTATGTATTGGCTCGCTATGAGGGGCACGGCAGCGTTACGCGTGAGGTAGATCCTAAATATGACATGAAAGTCATTCTGATGACCACGTCCTTTTTGTGGTGTGAAGCTTAACACGACATCTTCGGCTGCCAAGCCCCCATAAGCGAGAGGAACAAAAGTAAGACATGGCATCCCCATTGAACAAATCACATGGACTTATAATAAGGGGTCGGCAGAGCTGTTTTTTTTAGTAAATTCAATTTCGCCAGCTCCATTGAAGGGCAGAATGTGAGATGAGGTGAAGATGAAAGACTTCATATAGGTAGAGAACCCATGATAGCGTGGGGCATGTTTTCTGCTGCTGGCTTAGGACCTTTGATCAGGACACAAGCGCCTGTAGACGCTGTAATGTACATAGCACAATATTGTGCACCAGTAGCCTATGTAAGTCTTGCAGCCACAGATTGTTACACAATTTTACTCATCGGCCAGCGCCCATCACAAAATCCTGACCTCCACTCCACAGCCACATGCGCACATTCATAGGGCGATACAATTAGGGCGAGACGACAAATCACTGATGATAACAACGGCGGCATTAGCTTCAGGAAGCCTGGAACAAAGTCCCACTTGAGCAGTGCGACAGATTAGCAGACTGCTGTGGTCGTAGATGTGAGTAACTGACAGTAATGGCATGCACACTTCCCACTCATACTATTTGATAATACTAGAGCACTCTGAGAGTGCATACCCCTGCCAAGCGAGGCAACGGTTACGAAAAATTTATTTTGGCTTTTAAACCATAATTTTCTTTGTATCACCTCCAAAATCAAATCATTTGTGTCCTCCGATGTTATTAACAGTTTATGTAATTTTCGTGAAGATCCGTGCATAACTTTTTGAGTTATGCGTCTAACAAACATTATGACAAACATGAGTCAAACATACAAACGAAGCAACCAATCTGCACCAAAATTTGATGATTTATGTCTTTTCACATTACTAATAGCTCCAATATATTTCATATAAATCCATTCACAATTTTTCTAGTTATTTTGCTAACAAGCATTAAACTAGAAACAGTGACGAACGAACAGATCACTCAAAAAATTTGGTCATTTACTTTTCGTAATATACTTGACAACTCATGTAAATTTCATCAAAATCTGTTCGTAACTTTTTGAGTGATGGCATTGAGAAAAATGAGGCAGACAAACAAACAAACGGTTGGACAGATCTTCACCAAAAGTTAATCATCTGTTTCTCCTAACATACCTAACAATCCCTGTAAATTTCGTCAAAATCCATCCTTAACTTTTTGAGTTATTTTGATGACAGACAGACGGACAGACAGAAAGACACACAAACAGACTAACAGACAACCAGACTAACAAACAGATAAATCCGACGAAAACATAGCCTCCAAGACGGAGGTAACAAGTATACATTTTCAATAACTGCATGGTAAAAACTCTTTTGTAATTCGTTCTTTGCACCTCATACTTTTCAAATGTACATTTTTTTCGATATTATCTTCATTATTCGCCCTCGCTATCTCCAGACAAGCATTACAGCAAGTGAAGAAATCATTTGAAGAACATTCAGCGAATATGTCGCAGAGATCGGAGAGATGATACAAGTACGACACTTTATTTTAAGCTTTCCACTCTCTAAGTTTTACCAATATAAAAATTTACTCCAACAACTTATAAACTTGCGCTGTTGCACGGGTAGCCCGTGTAGTGTGAAGATATGCTATAGACGCTCTGTCTTCCTTTATGCCTCGAATGAATCGTCACCAGTCCGGGCATAACTTACTAGACCAAATAACAGCCTAGGTGCGCCCAACTCCCTCGGCCATGTGGGCCCACTCTCTCTCCCACACTTGGGCCCGGGGCCCCTACCGCTGCAATAGAGCGCATGCAGTAGTCTTATCGGCTCCATAGAATTGCACTCTTTGAACAATCACGGGCCTTTCAAACTCATGCAAGGACTGGAAACGTGCGCAATGGCTCTTTTGATGGCGACTTCATGGGTCATTTGCAGCATCTTATTCGGTACAGCCGTGTGTGTGTGTGTGTGCGTTTGTAGGCATGTGTTGGATATAGGCGTGTGTGTACGTGTGTGTACAGCTCTACAGCTACCTGCTCTACCCTCGTCAGTCTGCACATAGCTGCTGTCGCTGCATAGATACGTCGTCCCGTGTGCTGCCTCTGCTAGACAAATTCTAATATTCACCCAAGTCATCATACGAAGAGAGAACTTTACAATAACCCAAACTGCCTACAAAACTTCGACGCTTCGACAATTTCGAAGGCTCAAACTTGCAAGAGCTGCGCGCAGGGTGCGGTGAGGAGGAGCGTCTCAGCGTTTTGATATTCAGTTGCACTTCCGTCCAGCCAGTGTAGGTGCTTCTGCTTCTGTTCCTGGATCCAGTACCAGCTCTCATTACCGGCCCTCAGTACCGGCGCTCAGTACTAGCGCTCAGTACCGGCCCTCAGTCCCAGAGCTCAGTACCAGCACGCAGTACCGGCGCACAGTACAGGTGCACAGTGCCAGAGCTCAGTACCAGCACCCAGCACCGGCGCACAGTACAGGCGCACAGTACCGGCGCTCAGTCGCAGAGCTCAGTACCAGCACCCAGCACCGGCGCACAGTACAGGCGCACAGTACCGGCGCTCAGTCGCAGAGCTCAGTACCAGCACGCAGTACCGGCACACAGTACAGGTGCACAGTACCAGAGCTCAGTACCAGCACTCAGTACCGGTGCACAGTACCGGCGCACAGTACTAGAAGTCAGTACTAGCACCCAGCACCGGCGCACAGTACCAGCGCTCAGTACCAGAGGTCAGTACCAGCACCGGTCATGAGCACGGCGTTTATTTTCTTGTGCCCCTGACATCTCGCCCCCGAAACATCCCTTTATTAAATCCCATTACTCGTCACGTCTATTGATCAAATGCTCAAAATAGGCTCGTCGCCCTCCCAACTGATATTTACAAAATGTACAAATTACTGATCATATTTTCTCGTAAGTCCATTTTTCAGAATGTTTCGGCATATTGTATAAATTCATGTTGATTATGTTCAGAAATAGTCTAGAATGGCGGTCCGGCTGATGGGGAACTGCGGCGTTACCCCAGCCCCACTTTTATCCCCACTTAGGAGCTGAGGGAGTTTTCAAAACAGTACCAAGCAGAAGGAGTTGCCCGTTAGTTAAATTGCTTATTATTCGTGTGAATTATTTCCCATAGTTAAGGCCAGAATATACATAGTTTTTGATCAATTGAATTTATTACAATAAGAAGCTTTTCAAAACTTCTCACAGGAAGAACATATTTCTAGTAAACCGAATAAGCCTAACAGTCGGAGCTGCACGAGTGCAGATTTTTGCGATAGGTCGGCAGAACCGCGGGTGTGTGCATAGCGATAAGGTGTGCTGCCAAGAGCTCGCCAAGTCCGGTTATGGACTTGAGCCATCAGAAGACCCTTCGAGTACAAAGCTGAGTATTTCCTACTTTCTACAGTGTCATTTGTATCTAATCTAGGTTGTGAATTAATGTGAAGATACCTTAAATAGGCTAACGGGTGGTTAGCAGGCAACCGTGACTTGTACCGGTACATTAACAAGATACCCAATATTCGCCCTTAAGAATTTCCATGATTTTTATTTAACCTTATGTCTGCTGATGTAGGTTGGAGAGAGAGAGGGGCTACAGAGTCGAAATCCAAGAATGCACTTTAATATTTACATTCCCTGAAAAAAGTTAGCATGGGACCCCTGTAGAGTGAGCCTGGACCTAGAAAACAAAACCCTTGTCATTTCATACGATTTTTCACTAAATTAGTGAGGTCCATTACACACCCAGTACCGGCGCACAATACCGGCGCATAATACCGGCGCTCAGTACCGGCGCTCAATACGGGCGCACAGTACCGGCGCACAGTACCAGAGCGCAGTACAAGCCCACATTATCAGCACACAGTACCAGTAAATCACCAGACTAAGTAACAAGCGGACTCCCAACAGCAGTCTCTGCCACAACGACCTCCAGCCGCTGTAACTAAATGAAAAAATCTTTTTTTTTTATTGCGGCGTTGTGATCTATTCCAAAGTCTGCCAAACCTCTAAACCTTCACTGAGATATTGGATCATTACTCACTTGCTCATTAATGTAGCTCCTTCTGAGCCATCCTAATTGCCAATATAAAGCACCTGTTGCAGAGTTAGTCCAAACAAAACTCTTTTTATCTAATAAATCGAGAGCTATCGAGGCAAGTGGGCGCTTCAGCTGTTGTGCTCTTAGAGAGAAAGATACGAGCTGCTGCAGGGCAGCGGCTCCTCGCACACTCTCTCTGCGCAGCTGCTACAGCCACGGATAGCAGGGAGGTGTAGTGGTGGTGATGCGGCGTGGTGGTGTTGCGTGTAGGTGTGTGCGTTGGAGCTGTACGAGGTTTTGTCAAAACGTATCCAACCTGATTTTGTCATGCGTAAAGGCAGCGGTTAGTTTAGTGCACGCGCGTCAGCAGTACTACTGCACGTGTGTGTGCAGTTACCCAGCAGCTGTCGACCGACAAAGACTGCTGATGAGTGAGGAAGTGTATGCGAGCGCCGCTGAAATATCCTTTTTTTACAAAATTGCAAAAAGAACGCAAAAGCAACTGCAGTAAACTTTCTGTTACCATTGATTATTCACAACGGAAATTGGCGAGATAAGTCTTGTATGCATGGCCCGGACACCAAATTATTGGTAATCACTAGGGGCGTGTCAATACGCTCTTATAGAAAGAGAAGTCGATGATAACTCCAAAACAACAAATTGCATTAAGTATAGGCTCCTATAGTGAACTGCTTCTGCAGGTTGTGTTACCGTCATAGCTTTACGTTTGAGCTTTCTGTCGTTGTTTTGGAATTATACCCGACTTCTCTGTCTATAGAGCATAATTGTCACAGCCCTGGTCATCACCATGAGTCATCACCATGAGTCATCACCATGAGTCATCACCATGAGTCATCACCATGAGTCATCACCATGAGTCATCACCATGAGTCATCACCATGAAAACACCTAACATCTTCGACATCAAAACATGTAGGGCAGATAGGTAGGTAGCAATGCTGAAGTTATGCTGACGGATTTCCTTACCTGTAAAGGAATTGTTCATCACGAGTCTTCAGCACACGGTGCAATCAACACGTGATTATTACCAAGAGGTTCTACGTATCCTTGGTGGTGCGGTGAGCCAATTGAAGGAGCTGAGGGCTGTCCCCTCAGTTCTTCACATTTGCTAAGGAGTTTCCAGATCAAATGTAACAGACACGAGCTGCAGTACATCAGACTCCCTACTCTCCCGACATTGCTCCACCACATTTCTGGCTCTTTCGAAAGCTGGAAATCGTTCTGAGGACCCACAGATTTCCGTCCACAGAAGACAACATTTGCACTCAGTGGACGGAGCGCGTCATCCCCAAACGCAGCGCTGTTCCAGCCGTGGCGGAACCGTGGGGACGTCGCAGACCGAGGGGCAACTGCAGAGATCAGCGTACATTTTTTTTTTTTTGCATCTGGGTGGTGCAGCATTTGACGACCATCTTTGATGTCTGCCGACCCCCGCCCTACGGTTTTTTAAGTCTCTACGGTCTTGCAGCCCCTTCAGTTGTTGCAATAATATCTTTTTCTTCAGGTGAGTAGCAGCGCGGCAAGTTCTCATTGCTGTGCAAATATGAAGTCTTTGTCGAAAGCTTTCGAGCTCAGGACGATCGTAGGACTTCTAGCTGTCAATCTTCCTAAACTGTCGTATGGAACCAGGCTCGCGAGGCATAACAAAAAGGCCTTAACAAGGCCGCCCACAGCTCTCAATACTGGATGCGACTACCTTTGATAAAATATCAGACACTAGCAATACTTCATTAAATTTTTATGAGCACCTTCTTCGTACGGGAGAAATATATGTTTATTATTATTGTTATTATTGTACGCTGCTTGTGGTAAGGATGATATCGCGATCCCTGCAGCTCACTGTCAGCAAAGATTTTCTAACAACCCGAAAAGAAGACAACACTCATACACTCTGTAGTGAAAACATTATTTTTTTTTCACCTTTGTAGCTTGAAATTTCCTTTAAAACTTTGATATTTCAGGCCTATCGTCGTAATATACTGGAAATATGATCAGCCATCTCCTCCTCTCTTCACTTACTTCCCCACTGGCCAAATTCGCAGGGCACGCCTGTGCCCTCAACAGGTCATTGGTCCAAATATTCCGCCCCGCCCCCCTTGGCACCCCCCCCCCCTTTCTCATGGCTGTCACAAGTCTTCAAATGAGCCCTAAACAAGCGACGCCGCCACTGCCCTGCCGCTCAATGAGGCAAATTCGGCGAGCAATAATCATCATGTGATTGTGACCGTTGTAATTTTGTAACTTTGGTGGTCATAAGCTTAGGAATTGGCTGCTGTGTCGCTCTCGCGCCGTCCGAACAAAGTGAGCTGCAGTTCTTGTGCTTTTGCTACCCAACTAAAGAACTCTTGGCTTAATGCAGGCAATTAACAAACTTTTGCTCAAAGTTGAAATGCTTTTTGCACTCATTAAAAGGAATATTTTACAGCACAGAAGACCTGTCCACAAAAGTCGTCGCCCAGAGCTGCATGACGTAGCAATTCAGGGAATGCAGTGGAATGTGTAGCAGCTAAGCGGTAACTGTTCCCAAGAGAGCAGAGCACAGGCTGCAGTCACGCCAAATTCTGAGCCCAGATTTGCTGACGTTACAACATTATAGGACTTAATATCTTCTATCTTGCAACATCTGCGCATTCCAAGAGAAGTGCGATCTATGAACCCCACGCTCGTAACTGCAGCTTCAAAACGTTATGCATGAGCCCTGTGCGCCCAGCCAATGACAGGGCTCGTTGCATGCTACTTGAGTTGTCACACACACGGAGCGGCGCTTGAGCTCCGTAAACGAGGTTACAAGTGGTAACTGTGAGTTAGAATGCGGGCTGTGCAGCACGAGCTTGTATCTACATCGGTAGAAATGGGCTCTGGTACAGACTTGATACGCAGCCCATCTTCAGAATTGTAAGTTTGGCAGCATCAGGTTTTACGGGTCTCCGAACAAAACATGTTTCTTATTTTTAAGAGCTGGGAAGGAAAGACGGCAAGGTGATCTCAGCCCATTTTAACTGTAGGGCATGTCACATCAGTTTAGAATCAACGGCACTCATAGAGGATCCATATTCGAATGTAATTACACACATCAAGGTTCTTTCCCTTAAAGGTTCTAATAAGAAATAAAAAGGCAAGAGATAAAACTCTGAAGGAGATCATTTGTAATGAAACCTAAGTTGAATGATTAAAAATTAACGTTTCGACCTACAAAATCATCATCAACATCTGTAGAGACAGTAGAAAAATTGGGAACTTTCTCTAGATTTCAACTAATATTACTGTTCACAAAGTCTAAAAGTGATAATCTAAATTGTAATGCATGTACAAAGATAACAGAAACTAAAAAATCAGTAATTGCAGAGGATAAATTTACTGTACGTCGCTAAGTTGGGGTCTGAGTCTATGTATAAAAAGAGATTCTAAAATACGCAATTCCCATTGAGTGCGTGCTGTCACTAATAAGTAAAATCATTTAGGCGGACGGATTGATTGCACCTCTCAGCATGTGATCGTACGGACGACTGAGGAGGATTGCACAGGATATCATTGGTACGAGGACTCCTACCAGCATGCTCAGCCGCGCGAACACGCAGTGTCCGGGTGGTCGAGCCCACGTATTCCGACGCACCCTACGCACAACGGTGTTTATAAACAACAGAGCTGAGCATGCCTTTAGGAGTCCTATCTTTTGAAGTTGAAATAAGAACCTAGCTTAAAATTGTTGACGAGAATAAATTTGCACTGGCATTGCATGAAATATCTGGAAAACAATATTGAAAGTTCTCTTATAAGTTTCTCCGACAGAGTGCCAAAATGCGGTAAATTGAAATGTACATTTTTCTAGGCCACCGTTGCACCCAGGGACACTTGTCAGGTCGGGAAACTACCACACTTTTATTTTTCATAACATAACGCAGGGAATGCATTCTAGGAAATTTGGTAATTTGGGCATTAAATCTAGCGTTGAACCATGTGATTCTGAAACAATCATTTTTAGTTTCAGCTTTTTACCCTTGTTACCACGCCTAAAATTTTTACTTGCCTTTGGACTGGATTTTTTCCTACCTGTTACAAAGTTAAATTTTAATAATTACTTTTTACACTTTGAAAAGATAGCTCTCTGTTCAAAAACTATTAGATTAGGTAGGCGGCAGCAGACGAACCAACAGGCCCATTCTCAAAGAAACACCGAAACTTACGCCAGGCCCACAATGAGCTATTGCCATTATGTTAGTAGGATATAAAAGACTGGAGAAAAGAGAAGAAAACAAAAGAAGAAGGAGCAGAGGCTCAGCAAAAGAGACGATCATGAATGCACGCAATCATGATCAATAGCCGCTGATATGCGGAGTTAAAGATGTTTGACAGTGTAGTTGGAGTGGAAGAAAGAAGAAGACGGATTTAGGATGCCTCGGAGGCTTTGGCCGTTAAGGGTGTGCGACTCCTGGAGGAGGAGTACTTAGCTGTGGAGGATGTCTCTCCCAATGTATGTCAAGACGTTTTTTAAACGAGTTAACCAACTCCGCACCAACAACGTCGAAAGGGAGTCTATTCCAAATGCTGACTATGAAACAGGGAAAGAACTGCTGACTTAAGGTTGTTCTTCCAGCTTTATGCTTGAGTTTCTGACCGTGGTTTCGCAAGCGATCATTAAGGTCTCTTTCGAAGAGTCCCGTTATAGATACGTCATTGAAGCCATTCAAGTACCTGAATGTTTCTTTTAGTTGGCCCCTGAGTCGTCTTTGCTCGAGAGAGATCAGACCCAGTTCTTTTAGGCGACATTCATACGGCTTGTTTCTCAGTTGAGGTATCAATTTCGTTGCTCTGCGCTGGACCCTTTCCATGTTATCGATATCTTTACAGAAATGTGGCAACCAGAATTGAACAGCAAATTCTAAGTGTGGCCTCACTAATGCCTTGAACAAGAGAACGATGATGTCTTTGGACTTGTATTCGAAGTTTCTGGTGATTAATTCAAGTACTCTGCTTGCCATTTTCACACTCATGTCAACATGCTGACTGTGTTGTAGTTTGTTTGTAATAGTGATTCCTAAGTCACGTTGTTGGGTGACGATAGCCAATTCCGTCCCATTCATTTTCAATGGAGTTGAAGAGTTCACCAGCCCTACGTGCATTACTGAGCATTTGTCGACATTAATGTTCAGCTGCCACGTTGCGCTCCATTCCATGAGGTGGTCTAGATCTTGTTTTAGCTCGGCTCTATTCGTGGTAGGATGACATAGTTTTGAATCATCCGCAAATTTACTGATTTTACTACGGATGTTAAGATCCAGATCATTGGTGTAAATTGAGAACAGAAGTAGGCCAAGCACGCTATCTTGTGGAACCCTCGATGATACCGGTCTCCAGTCGCTCGACTCTCCTTCAAGCTTCACTCGCTGCTGCCGACCTGTAAGCTAGGCCTTGATCCATCGTAAATAGTCACCCTGGATGCCATTTGCCTCCAATTTTTTCATTAGCCGTTGATTGGGGACTGTGTCAGAAGCCTTTTGGAAGTCTAGATACACTAGGTCTGCACCCTTTTATTTATCTTTAATATCTGTAACTTTTGAGAAAAAGTCCAGTAGGTTAACTAAGCAGCTTCTTCCATTTCGGAAGCCATGCTGCTGCATCCTCAGGTGATCAGTGATGCGCTTTTTCAGGAGGCGTTCGATGGTTTTGCTAACGACCTATATAAGACCGATTGGTCGATAGTTGCTGAGACTTTTCTTATCCCCCTTCTTATCTATTGGTATCACGTTAGCTAGTTTTTAATCCTGTGGAACTCCTATTGTTCTTAGAGACATGTAAAATATTTCGAGCAGTGGCTTCACGATGACTGCAGCCATTTCCCGTAGTACACGGGGAGTAAGATTATCTGAGCCAGTTTATTTGTACACATTTAGGTGGGTGGGTAAGATTCTCATTAAAAACAACACCAAGAATCCCCATGGGCTAGATCTCACAAATGAAATGTCATCTATCTTCAGTGGTTTGTGCTGGGGTGAAAGTGCCTGAGACAGACTGACAATCATAGTAATATTTTTCCGGTATTTATCTTCACACTCCAAGCGGAATACCATGAACTAATGCGCAACAGGTCCCTATTTAGAGACTACCAGACAGGTTTCTATTTAGTGACTGCGCGAGCAGCGTTGCGCATGCTATCAAAGTGGAATAATCAGCATAGTTGATCATCGTGTTCTCCAGCGCAGAGAGCATTTCATTCGTGTTCAAAACAAACAGAAGAGGGCCGAGTACACTACCCTGAGGGAAGCCTGACAGAACTATGACTGGAGCATTCGAAAAACCGAAACCGTCAACAGACACTCTGTGGTGGCTCAGAAACAAAATCACGAATGTTTGACCGAATTTTACCGTCCACACCAAACGATTCCAACTTTTACAGTAACCCCAATGAGTGACATTGTCAAACACCACACAAAGTCCAATTGTACAAGGCCTTCTTCACAACGGCGATCCAGCGCTGACTGTAGGTGGTGTGCCACAGCCAACAATGCGTCATAACACCCCAAACCAGATTTGAACGCAAACTAACCTGCAGGCTGTAGTCCAGCAACTTCAGCAAGGCGACCCAACTTAGCAGCCACCAGTTTCTCAAACACCTTCGACAAAATGGGCGTTAGCATAATAGGTAGATAATTGGCGACATTTGCCGACACTGGATCTTTGGGATAGGCGTAATGTTCCCAATACGCCAACAACAGGAAAAGTTTTCTAACCGTAGAAGCTGTCTCACACGCAGGACGAGGCTGCTCTCAAACGTGTTAGGCTGCACCCACACGTCTCTCACACGCTGAGGAGGCTAAACAACAGACGCCCTCCCACACGCACCTCACTGGAGCAATTAACCGTTGTGAGATGAAAAGTCAGCTTCGAGAGCTCCGGTTCCACCTCTGCGCCGCTGACACACGAATCTCAAAACTGTGGCGGCTCTCCTAACGCTCAATATTAAGACAACGCCCGGCACCAGCCCAACTGTTTTCTAGCTCTCTTTTATTATCATTAATATGCTACAGTAACCTGTAGCAAACTTAAAATATAATCAGCTGCCAGTACTTCAACATAACAATTTCTTTACAAACTGAGCACTGCGAGCTGCGCTGCTGGTGTTGAGCAAATGAAATTAATTGCATTTGTGAGAGAAACAAAGAAACATCACGATTGGAAATGAGGAAAGCAGGTCCCACCTCTTGCAAGTGTCATTGAGCTGCATCAGGTGGTCTTTGGTAGATTGCTATTGTTATTAATACACTTAGCTGCGTACAAGCAACTCACCTAAGTGTTTCATGCTGCTAGAGCGATGCAACCCTGCTCTGCACTGTACATGTAAGTCGGAGTACAGTACCAGTGGAATATGCTATGGTCCACTTTATTGTGCCCACTGACATGTATCCCACTGTCCTGTACTCCACCGTCCTGTGCCCCACCGACCTGCATCCCACTGTCCTGCACTCCACCGTCCTATGCCCCACCGACCTGTGCCCCACTGGCCTGTATCCCACTGTCCTGTACTCCACCTTCCTGTGCCCCACCGTCCTGTGACCCACTGGCCTGTAACCCAGCGTCCCGTGCCCCACCATCCTGTGCCCCACCGTCCTGTGCCCCACCGTCCTGTGCCCCGCCGTCCTGTGCCCCATCGTCCTGTGCCCCACCGTCCTGTGCCCCACCGTCCTGTGCCCCACCGTCCTGTGCCCCACCGTCCTGTGCCCCATCGTCCTGTGCCCCACCGTCTTGTGCC
>LQNS02276924.1:1965650-1986744 GCA_001587735.2 Parhyale hawaiensis | reverse complement strand
TATAACACCCACAGCACCCACACGCTCCCAAGACCCCGTACCACCTCACGTACAGCTCATACGAACACTCAGCGCCGGTATATAACACCCACAGCACCCACACGCTCCCAAGACCCCGCACCACCTCACGCACAGCCCATACGAACACTCAGCGCCGGTATATAACACCAGCTTCAATATTGCTCAGCATCAGCCAGTCGCCGCCTGCTGTGCATGGTCCGCTAGCTTAATTGACATCAGGGCCGCCTTTTTTGTTGTCTAGGAAGAGGAGGCACATGTCGAGATGTTCAACCTCCTTCCCACCTTAGGCCTCCAATTTGGAGAAGGCGCAAGTAATCAAAACTTGCAGGAGGTTCGCTGAACTTGAACAAGCGTCTAGAGAACGCTGTCAGTTTGGAGAGAAGCATTTTTGACGGGCAGGCGAGAAGCCCGAGCCAACTTTGGAGAAACGAAAGATGAAAAGAAGCGGAGAGTGATAGCGGCTGACGAGACTCGAGTCAACCTATTGCGCATTTATTCCCGGCTGACAGCACCAGAGAAGTTAATATATTCCTGATTTTTGTGCCGAGCGCTGCAACAGAAATGAGAGCCGACTGCCATGTGAATTCGACAGGCAAAGTTTGCATTTTGATTTGGACCTCTGCAGCAAGAGTGAGGAGACGTGAGGTGTAATTTGCATTAGAATATGAATCGAACAGTCAGTCAAAGTTACGAGCCGCAGGCCTACAAACACTGAAAGTTAATGACTTGCATATATTAAAGAAAACCAAGCACATCTCGCTAACTATATTCAGATCATTACTGTTGTTGAGAGATTGATACTAGAGGACGAGTAAGCTGTTAGCACCAGGCCATATTGCGTGTGCTGTATCTGTTTTCAGTGGTAAATAGCAATAAGAATTAAGCACTGACAGAAAATTGATCATTCGTGAGGTGTGTTCTGCTGTCAGATAATGTCATGTTTTGCACTAGCAGACGCAATTTTTCACTTAACCCTAATCGATACTCAATATATGTAATAAGGTTGTCTGAATGATGAACTCTAAACAAGTTAATTGCTCCGAAGATAAACTAAGCGTTGTCCACTCTGTGCTCTCGCCCACAGTTTCCTTTACTTTGATTTTAAAGGTAAGAAATTAGAATGGGCGCCTCATACACGATATCTTGATTTAATTCACGGTGATAAACTGAGCTTCAAGGCTCACATTGAAGAAGGGGTCGAAAGCTCAGTACAGTTCTTGGTATAATATTTACAGTGTACAATGACGTCAGTCCTGATTCTATCAAACAAATTTATTATTCATTAGTTCATTCCTTGTCTGTACAAAATATTGTTAACTGGAGTGTAGCCGCTCACTGTTGCATGCGTAAATTGGAAGTGATACTCATTCTCCTACAAAATTATGAAGCGAGACGCTCCATTCTCAATCTCCCAAATGTGCGTGTTCATTCAGAGAAACGCTCGATTGTTTTACAAACAGCGTCTCTAGCTAATATAATACCAAACACTTTTTAGATCCCATAACAAATAACGCATTCAAAAAGAGGTGTAAAGATTATGTGATGCAATTGCACTATAAATAATAATTGTTCCTTGCTGCCCAAATATTTCCAACTTTCTCTAGCGGCCATGCAAATATATTATTGTTTGTGTATTGTAATTACCTCTACTAAGAATGTTACATTTTTATCGGGTTTGTTTGTTTGTCTACGTGTCTGTCTTTGTGTTTGTCTGTCTGCCATCAAGATTACAAAAAAGCTATAGTCGGAACCTTATAAGCTTTACAGGAATTGTTAGGCATGTTAGGAGGAACAGATGATTAACTTTTGGTGAAGATCCGTTCAACTGTTTGTTTATATGCCTCTTTTGCTTTGCAATATAACTTAAAAATTTATGGACAAATTTTTATGAAATTTTCATGAATTGTCAGAATTATTACGAAGAGCGAATGGCCAAATTTTTCTGCTCATCTGTTCGTCAGTTGAACGCTTGGGTTTAAGAGTTGTCCATAACGCTTCTCTGACCCCCACAGGTGGCGTTAGCATCGTTTTTATGTACGTCACAACTTCATTCGGACTTCGAATTATAAGGTCTCTGCCTATTCAGCACCTGGAAGTTATTTTTATTTGCTAATTTGCATCGGTAACTGGAGACAAGAGAAAAAAAAAAGAATTACTGGCGAAATTGAGTGTATTAGCAACATTTTAGCACAGACTTACCTTAAATTGTTAACTTTGCTCTTCATGACCAGCCGGATATAGTGGCTAAATCAGCTGGTCCCGATGTGGACGGATTAAGCGGAATCGACTGTATCTCTGTGCCAAAGGGCGGAACTCTACATTTAAAGAGAAATGTAATCAAAAAGTTATCATAACGACATGTGCAGTCGACACTTCAGTTGGAATACCATCATCGCAACCAACATATTATATTTCCTAACTAAAAGTTACTCGGTAATCCTGAGCTGGGCCCTGTCGACTTTATGATTCACAATTTGGTCGGAGAGCCTGGACGCGCGCGCCATAAACTTGTCCCCAGGCCTCGTAAAGCCCCAATGACTTCTGCAGGGTTACAGGCGCTGCCAAATTAAGAACAAATCTTGGTGCTGATGGAAGCCTACGAGACGACTGCAGATGGGAAGCGCTCGTGCGGGGACATTGAGAAGGTCAGGCGGCCTGCCATTAGTTCGCATGTTATTCGGTGTCAAACCAGCCTGTAGTTATCATGTCAGCAGCAAGGGCACTGTTCTTCTCGCGTACGTGTAGCATCCAAAACTACTGCCCTTCCCACGTGCAGCATCAAGCTTGCTATCTTTCCCATGTCTGCATCAGGACTGTTGTCCTCTCATGTGCACCATCAGAATGGCTGGTCTTCCCAAGTACATTGTTAGGACTGCTGGGCTTTCCATGCGCAATATCATTCCTACTGCCTCGCCAGCGCAGTATCCTCTTTCGAATTAACAGAATTTTTCAAGCGACTCAACAAATGCAGCTCCCCCAGGCACACATTGTATCTCATAGTACCGTTTTCTAAAAATTTGATAGTTGCACTATAAGCTTTGCATAAATGGAGTTGCAGAGCAGAGATGGAAATTGCATGTTCACTCATATGGCGGATATGCCGCGGCCTTACGTCTTTGGGAGATCTTTGCCTAACAGAGCGTCCCTTGGTACTGAGCTGCCCCGCGGGAGGGACAGGCCCCCACGTGCCGCGTGGCAGGTGAGAACATCATCCTGGTACACAGAGAATATTTCTAGTTAATACAACGAATGCCATAACCAAACTCATTTAGTAGTGAGAACCAACTAGATTCATTGTAGTGTAAATAAATAATTCTCTTAGGGAATCAAACAGCTTCAGGTTCAGTTGTCATATTATGTGCATCAACATAAGAGTTCTCTGTGTGTACTATTTTTCTTACAAAAAACTTTTTCATTGGTCGTCACAACCAAATGTGCTTCGTTAAAGCTTTGGTTGCGCTTAACGGTAGATTTCTCTGTGAGTACCATGCGGACCCAATGCTAGGAATGCGCCCCACCTTCCGTGCAGAACAAAATTTACAACACCTAGAGAATCAGATGAACTACGGCATGACAGCACGCAAGATCCTAGGTCATAGTTGATCTAGAGCACTCTGAGAGCGCATATCTCCACCAAGCAATGCAATGTTAAAAAATGAAACTTGTCCTGAAAGCACTTCCTATTTATCATCACCAAAATTTTGTCATCTGTGCCTCTTGACATTAATTACAGTTTCTTAAATTTTCATTGAAGATACTTCCATAACTTTTTGAGTTATGTGTTCTGACAAACATAATGACAAACATCAGTCAAACACACAAACAGACTAACCGATCGTCTTTTAACATTTCTAACAGTTCGTGCATATTACATACAGATCCGTTAATAATTTTTTGGGTCAGTCTATAATTTTCAGAGTTGCATTGGAAATCCGTCCATCAGTTTTTAGTTCCCTTTTAATGCAGGGGCCACATATGTATTTCTACACCCAACTGGCTGCTAGGGTGAGCAGCTCGCGGCCGTTTGGATACACATGTAAAATCGGTAGCATAGATACCGTGGCATAAATGACGTCCGAGTCACGCATCCTTGCACCAAGTTGTCAAGTTAGAAGATAAGTTAGAATCTTATCTATGTATATTGGGCGGTATAGTGGAGCTCCTCAAACAGAGACTTCGGAAAATCGAGAACGCTAAAGAAAGTGAGGCCTCTGACACTAAGAAAGCTACTATAAGGGAGAGCTTTTAACGCAAACTACAATGAATTGTAGTGATGGCTTGTGCCAACATAAATGACCAGGAAATAATAAATATATAATTTTTTTTAAACACCGCCACGAAAAAGAAACAGTGTAGACCTCTGGTCATCTTTCAACTGAGATTTATCCAGAAACTAATCAAAACGCTAGTCTCGCCTGTCTCTAGTTTCGGAAATTCCTCTGCACCGCCAAATGTAACCATGTCTAGATTGTAAATTGTGTAGCCTGGTACCCGTGAAATTTCTTTTAGTCTCTAACAAATGTCTCTGATATCATACAATACCTGCCAGTCAATATCTATCTGCTCGTCAATCACATTGTGGTTTTCCCCTGCTGCCTGGAAGTGTGTCCCATGCAAATAATTGTAATACACGCGAGTAGCTGTCGTGTATGTGTAGTATAAAATAGAGCTGTACGGCAGCTTGCGGTGTAGATATAAGGAAGTATACTCTATGACCTTTACCTGTAAGAATCTTCTTATTTACACTTCTTTCAATAAGGCCGGCTGCCCACTAACAACTTTCGTTGCCGATAGCAGCTCTAGAAGCAACTTCACTAATCCGACTGCATAGACGTGGCCGTGACTTCAGCATGACGTCTATGAACATTGTGCTGTAATTCTTATACTATCAATCTTTGTGGTCTTAGGAACGGCGTTGAAAATTCAACGTCGCCACTCGCTATGGTGTAAAAGTTGCAGTAGCGACTAAAATGTTCGAAAATTTTTGATACAGTTAAACTTTGCGCAAGCTGAAGCCGTGCCGTAGCTACGTCAACGGATTGGTTGAGTTGTCTCTAAGCTGCTAGCGACAACGAAAGTTGTTAGTGGGCAGCCGGCCTAAGGGCCATTTTTATACAAATGACATATATTTGTATTCTGCTATTTCTATTGTAAAAATAAAGCTTCATTTCTAAAATTGCCTGTACTCTAACTTAACCTTAATCCTTATTATCATCATGGGTTGAATTGGCTTTCTTTGCTAACCTGGCGCTGTTTAATTTCAATTGACGAATGCCTTCCTGTTAAGAGCAATATATAAGTTTGAATTTGAACCTTTGTGCTGTAGGTCGTGCTGCATGGTACCACCATACCTATTCGATGATATTACATGTAATAGTATTAAGCTAACAAGATGTCACAGTATTGTAGTGTGAAAACCTCCCTTCGGGGAGAAATAAATGAGCTTACTTACTACTGCATTGGAGCAATATTGGTTATTTTTTATCACTTGATATTGTATTCCAGCAGCGTCAAGAATTTATAGTGGTTTATAAGTGTTAATTTTTGAAGATAGAATTATGCATGGCTATATTTTAGTGCAATAAAGTCCTGTCTCCCTGTACACGAGACCGAAGCTTACACACAAGCTGCGGGGGTGTACGGGGGGTGTACGCTGACACTTCACAACGTATATATCGAGCACCGTGTAACTCCCCTCCCGGTACCGTGACACTGCCCTTACGGTACCATGAGACAATGGCTCCCGTGTGAATCTCGCCTTACAGAACACTGCAGATGTTTGTTTGTACGTCTGTCAGCGCGGGGCCTTGGGTCGCCTGCTCTGGGCCACGCGGCTCCAGCGGTAAAGCAGCTTTACATTGCGTCTGCCAGATGTACCTGCTCGATCTTCCATGTCATCACCAGCAGCAGCACGACAGCGTAAGTCACCACGCAGTTGCACCTATCATCACCTCATAAATAATTCGATAAGCAGCTGTCACAGCCCGGCCGGTGCTCCTCATCTGCTCTGTAATTAACAAAGCAAAACACTCAAGCGCAGCCGTCACGGACTGGAAAACTTTGCCGCCCCTGCAGATGGGATTGCTGCCCCCCGCTGCGTGCGGTACTAAGAAGCTGCTCTTATTTTATTTTGCAGTTATTTGGTAGCAACTAAGCCAGTGCTGCAGTTGTGCCAAGGAGGTCAATAACGGGAGGGGACACAACCGTTTCTAGCTCTACAAGTCAACCTACTTTTTTTCTTACGGGGCTGATTCCTGGTGGCACGCTTTCCCACAAAGATATAATCCACAGTCGATATAAAAAATGTGTTATGGGCAGTCTTGCCGTGATTATTGGCAGAAGATATCTAATAAAGTATATAGTCAGCCACATTTAACCACATTAAGAAAAACTCAAATAACGCGATTTTCATGAGTAAGAAAAACCTCACAACACCTTTGTTTTCGAGAAATGACGACCTTAAATACTTAAGAGGAGAGGGCTAACATGACCAAACTATGCAATTCTCATCCATTATCAGATGTCAGTCTGAAGCACAGATTACGAGCTTTAAAATGACACCAAGAAAAATTGGCCAGACCCTTGCATGATGCGAAAACGTTGTTGGTTCACTGTATATGTTTATTCCTTTATCACACCTTCAAATTAATGATTTACTAAACGTGATACAAACAGGGTAATAAAACATGTTTTATCACATATATAACCAAGGGAGGTTTATCTAAACCATCCTGTAAGCAGCAACCGACTCGACATGGCCCATTCCTCTATCCAAACAAAGTCCACATCGCAGGAGCATTCCACCAACTCCTTTCCTGATGACGTCGGGATTATTCCTGAGGATATCCACTTCCCTGCGAAAGCGATCCCGCAAATCTTGCAGGTTTTGTGGGCGCGTGGTGTACACTCGGTTTTTAAGATAGCCCCACAAGCAGTAATCGCAGGGGATGAGGTCAGGTGACTGCGGATGATCCGCAGCTACCACACGCTCATTGAAAAGTTCTTTCAGAAGATTTCAGACATCGATTAAGCTGTGAGATGGGGCCCCGTCTTGTCCCCACCAAGCATAGCGGAACAGTCCATTTCGCTAGCGCTGCAAGTGCATCTCCATCTGGCGGAGATGCGCTTAATTTCTCTGAAATGACAGACAATGAAAATGTCACGGACGAGGCTCAATAAGGGAACCAATGCCGTTTCGATGGCATGAATTAATGCACCTGCTACCCACTTAAGCAATAAGATAGAAGAAGCGTGCAAGGTGTTATTTTAATGTTCTTGCCCCAGATTTTACTGGTATGGTCCTCAATTTTTTATATTAAAGTATGTTTAGCTACAGTAACCCCTTGAAATGGGTTACTTTTATAGACACTCGGTATGTGCAGCCAGCGACGCTTCAGCTTTGCCAGAAGTTTGAGCTTCATCGCCGAGAATTTTCATTCCTCCTACTATTAAACCTCCTTGACCTATCTAACAACCTCATCAGATGGATCTCCACCTCTCTGAGAAAAGGTCGCGCCTCCTGCCTATGGGTGGGTAAACGGTCGTCTTCCCGCCCCGTACGTGTGGCGTTCCCCAGGGATCGGTCATCTCGCCACTCCTTTTTAATTTCTACCTCAATGATTTGACACAGAGTGGCGACGTCACCTTCTCATATGCAAGAGATTTTACTGTCCTATCTTCCGATGCTGTCCATGCTGCCAAAAACACCAAGGAACTTGTCGGTGCAAGCAGCGATAATCGAGGCGTGGGCTCAGGAAAGATCTCTGACCGTCTCTCACTCAAAAACACACCCACTCTTTTCAGTTCAGACTTTTATTAGTCTGAACTGGACCCAAAAATTCAAGATGAGTGCTGCGGACCTCACACTGGAGTGGAATCAAAAATTTTTGGCGTGGTGTTCGGTGCTCGCGTGGATTATGTCTGCGGCAGATGCTGTTCCATATTGTGGATTCGAGATGGAGGTAACAAAAGGAGACCCTAGTATTGACCTATCGAGCCATCATTAGTAGCGTTATGCTCTATGCTTCTCCGCTCTGGTATCCCAGCGTCTCGAACACCGCTCTAATCATGCTGCAGTTGGTGCAGAACGCATTTCTACGCATAGTCGCCGGCTCCCACCGCAGGGCATTCGTACACCATCTTCATCACGAAATCTCGACCCTGCAGTTAACGATAGTCTGGGGTTGTCAAAACAGTACCTCTTCAGTGTCTCGTAAGTGCACAATCCTGCTCACGCTACAATCAGAGCCGATTCCGATCGTCGTCGAATACGACATAAATTATTCTCCAATCAAAATTTGAAGAAGATATTGCCCCTTCCTCACAGAACGGATTCTGCCTTCCGAGCAATACCGTACTGCTCTGAAGTCACTTCATACCTCAGCAGTTGCAGCCGCGCATCCACCCAGTAGGTTCTGGGCTATCAATGGCCTCCTCTGAGTGAGGAGGAGTCTCTTCTCCCCCGACCTTTAGGCTCTGCCCCCTCTCAGCTGCATTCAAGCCACTGTTCTGTATGAGCAGCTCATAATTTCAAGTGGGATGGATTGACGATCTTTCCTGTCGGCTCGGCGGACATGGTGAGCAAACTGTCAGTCCTAACTACCCCACTGATCGTACAGGGAGCAGTCTTTGTCTGGACCCACTGGGGATTGCGCGTTTCCTAGCTTCTCCTCCTCGCTCCGATTTTCTCCCCCTCCCCCTTCGCTCAGCGCAGACCCACTCTAAAGCCCCCTTCCCAAGTCGGCGATGGAATGCCCTGACGATGGGAACAAACAATAACAACAACTTGGCTGTGATTTCACTTGGCAATGAAAAAAACAGTGCTCACAGTTATTGTTCGATGTAGCAGTTATTCAACAGGTAACAGATGTGCCCTCAGCTCCAACAGTGCCCTCAGTAATGGCTGTGTTACTATTTAGTGGCAGTGGCACTGTAAGGTATTGAAAGCACTGAAAAAATATGCATTAAAATATTCTGTTTAATAACAAGAGCACCAGCAGCACAACAGTTACCGTTCATGTACACAAGTTAATATTAAATTTTACCTTCGTATTTGCTAATTATCCGTCCAAGTTTCCGTTAGGTTCTCAACAGTTAATAAAAATGAGTGGCAATGTCGACCCGAACATTTTGTGTTCTCTGCTGCAAACAACTTCAATTTTTCCGATAATTGCATCGGCGTAGTGGAACAAATTTTGGTGCTCTTTTTTCCCAAGAGCTGCGCTGTTGGTCCGGCAACGAATTGCTCTCATTTCCGCCTCGTTAACTGATCATTAAGTTCCATGAGAATGAAGCGCCATCGTAACGGGCCATCACAGAGTGCAACGATGGTGCGAACTGCGCCCGTTGGTCGGACGGCTGTTACTGTGTGTGCAGTGTGCTGTAATGCTGACATTTGGTGTGCTTGGTGCGGGGTGTATTGTTGGAGCGTGTTTTGTGCAGGGATGTCTGAAATGCAAACTGATGTTGGTATGGGGACATGCTGCAGTGAGGTGTGTTGGTGTGAGGACATGCTGCAGTGAGGTGTGCTGGTGCGAGGACAAGCTGCAGTGAAGTTTGTTGGTGTGAGGACATGCTGCAGTGAGACAAGAGTATGCTGTGAGGCAGCACCACTGCAAGTTGCTTCCATAGACACATGTGTTATCACGGAGCGTGAGGTCCTTCTAGAACTGACCCAATTCTGGATTCGAACAAATCCATTCGCTCAGATAATTTTTCCCATCGTATTCTGCAGGAAATGCCACAAGTCATCACAACGCTGCTGCTCGAAATATTCAATTGGTCTCTAAGCACGGGAGAAGTTTCACAAGATTAGAAATTCGCTAACGGGATCCTTAGTTAGATAGAGGTCGGCCCAATATTGGAATGTTGGGTGAATGTCGGTGATTGTCAACCGACTCTGGACCAGTGCTTTACCAATATGCGCTAAAAAATGGTACTTATGCTCTTTCAAGCAATGTTGAGCCAACATTTACTCACTCTTGAGAAACTAGTGTTGAATACGCCCAAGAAATCAGACTGTTAGTTTAATCTATGCATTATGTTACTATAAGTATCAGGAAATTAATCAACTTTCTCTTGAAAGGAAAAATTCCAAAATTTTGCTGATTATAATTTACAGCAGTGATCAAATTTCTAGCGATTTCCTCTTTCGAAACGACGACGCGTTGAATTAATGAGGCGTAAACACTCTTATGAAAAAGAATAATGCAAACACTAGGACAAATGCTTATCTTATCATTATAATTGTCACCTTTGACTGAAGCTCAATAAATTTTACACGAAGCCTGTTCACTATCGTTAACGTCGTATTTTTTTTTAGTCAAAATTAATTGTTTCAGCGATATTGATAATAACCCTCTAAACTGAATCAATACATTAGCATCAATGCACAACTAATCCATTTTCGTGTAGGTAGGATAACCAACTGCTTTGTTGACTGAACATCCACCGACAATGTTGGTCCTAAATTGAAAAACAACATTAGAGCAACTTTCCAAAAATGAACATTCGGCCAATGTTGAAATTGCAGCGTTGATCCAACCTGAAGCCGAGATCCAATACTACGTTGGTATACACAAGAGGAGAGATAAGATAGACTTCAGTAACTATCGACCACAGTATTACCTCAGTCTTTTGCAAAACCATTGAAAGCCTCCTGAAAAAGCACATCACTGACCATCTGAGGATGCATCAGCTCATTTTCGGCACCGAGCACGGTTTCCAAGAGAGAAGAAGCTGCTTAATCAATTTGCTAAACTTCTTTTCAAAAGTTATGGGAATCAGAGATAATGAAAGAGGTGTAGACTTCTTTTACCTAGATTCCAAAAGGCACTTCATAAAGTCCCCCATCTATGGTTAGAAAAAATTTGAAGCCCATGGCATACACGGAGACTATTCACGCTGAATTCGAGCATGGCTCACTGGTCGGCAGCAGTGAGTGAAGCTACAAGAGATACAAGCTACCGCACTTGTAGTGTACTTAGCCCCTTCTGTTCATAAGTTGTATCAATGATCGTGATCTTAAGATTAGCAGCAAAATCAGTGAATTTGCAGATGACGCTAAACTATGCCATCCTGCCAAGAATAGACTTGAGCTCCAACAAGACCTCGATCGCCATATAACATGGTCCGCAACTTGGCAGATGTTCGTTAATGTCGACAAATGTTGAGTCCAACTTCAAATTAACAAAATAAAATTGGCAGTTGTCACCCACCAACGTGAGCTAGAAACATCCATCACAAATGATCTACAATACAGTAAGCAAGCTGACAAAAATGTGAAAAGGGCACGCAGAATACGGGTTACATTACCAGGAATTTTGAATGCAAGCACATGGACATAATCTACCTTTTGTACGAAGCACCAGTGCGCTCACATTTAGAGTATGCTGTTCAATTCCAGTTACCACACAAGTGCAAAGATATCAATAAAATGGAAAGAATCCAACGCAGAGCAACAAAATTGATTCCGCAACTGCGAAACAAGTCGTGCAATAGTCATGTACGGACGTAACGGGAAGTGGAACTCATCTCTCTCGAGCATAGACGGCTCAGCGGGCAACTAAATAAAAACATTGAAATACTTGAATGGCTTTTACGACGTACAGATAACGGGAATTTTTGGCAGAGATGTCAACGTTAATATTCGTCTGCAAAACAACGGCCTAAACCTAAAGCATAGAGATAGAAAAGCTACTCTCAGCCAGCAGTTCTTCCCGTACTTCATAGGGAAGATTTGGAATAGACTCCCCCTCCCAACTCCCCAAAGTTGTCGGTACAGTCAGTCACTGTGTTTAAAAATCGTCTTGACAAACATTGGGAGCAGCATCCTCCACGGTTACGGACTCCTCCTTCAGGAGTCCCAAACTCGTAACGGACAAAGATTGTATGCCCGTGTAATCCACTTTTTTTTCATGCCCCAACTTACTTAAGGTCCCCGAGCCCTGCGAATCTGCAGCAATTGATTGTGCTTGCTCTATCAACTCCGGCTGAGTTATTCTCTTCAACTTCTTAATTCTTCCTTCCCCAGATATCTGTAGGAGCAACAGCTCATTGAGGGACCGAGTGTAAATACCAAATGCTCTATGGGATGTGCCTGATGGTCCGTCTTATATTGTCCACTGTTCAATCTAATCTAATTAAAATCATTAGTATCTTCAATTCAGAGCCCGAGAATGACTACAATAACTACTGCCCCCACAACGCTGCAGGACCTCTAAGCAGCGAACCCCTCCCCCACGGCTCAGGTCTTCCCCCTGCTGAACGGTTCAAGCTTTTTAAGTCAGCGGCTGACCACCACCAAGCTGTGTGTTGCAGCAGCATGCAATTATGTGTTGCAGGAGCCGTGACTGCCGTTAATAACTGCCTGATTGCACGCTGTCCACACCTAACGAAGACAAACGGGCCCGCTTCTGCTGCTGCGGTGGTGTTGGGAGCTGCAGCACGACGCAGCTGCTGCAGACGTGCTCCATTTATTGCTAACATTTCATTGCTGCGCCTGGAGTACACATTTGCCTCGTGCAGCTCCTGTCGGTCTGGAGCACATAAAACGCTGGAGCACATCAGCAAGAGGTGCAGCAAACCAGGACTGGCACGTACAGCGCAGCTCTTCAACACAAGCCTACTGCACTCCCAAGCATTTTTTAATGAAGCTTTTAAATGTGGTTCTCTCATCGTTAGTTAAGCCTTCTGCAGTAACGTAGCCTATCTGGCACCAAAAGGCTATTCGATAAATTCCAGTGGTGGTCTACGTTGCTGTAGAGCACTACGAAAGCAGCTACTTGTGTCCCATGCAGAGAGAAAGAAGCAACGCAAGTGCCTGCGCTCTACATTTGCCTGTCTTCAGTTGCTTGGAGTTGTGCATATTTGATACAAAAATCCTTTACAAAATGTGTGATCAATGCCGGCATGCTTTGTAGAGAAAATCTGACATTAACCGTTCCGTTCATGACCGCACACTTTCAGCTCGTGACGTATTCCTGGCAATGGCATCGTTTAATTAGTCAAACCTGCTACCAGAGAAGTTAAGGTCATTTTATAAAAGTACAGTAACGCTTATAGGACGCAAGTTGACTCCAGTAGTTATATTTACTGAATAATTACACGGGCACAGTCATTAGTTCTTCAATAATCCAATAAAATGTTTGGGCTAAATTTGGTAAACATGCAAGGCTGCACCGGTGGACTTACAGCCACAACTGTCCACTCGGCAGATGAGCGCAGAGTTTCTTCAGCAGCCAAAGAAGTCCGCCCAACAAGCCTGACGAAGGACAAAGAACAGTGAGGCCGAAGTCATCAGTCGCGCCAGTTCCTCTCAGTCGAATCTCTGAGGTCCCGAAGAAATGCTTGGGTCTTCTGCGGCTACAAGAATGTGCAGTTGCGGGGCCGAGACTGATGCCTGCGGCGATGGATTTTGGCTTCCTTTCGGGGAGTGGCTGGTGAGACTTTTGTTTTGCTGCGGGCTGGGGGGGGGGGGCTGGGGCTGCAAACAGTGACTTTTACAGGTGTAGCTCAGACTGAGCTCTTTAAATGGCAAAAGAGTTCTGCTGTCGCTGCACTGACGCTAATGCGCGGCGGCTCTTTGCTCAACGGGTTGCGGACGTGCAGCAGCAGACGTCGGGGTTATCTAGGCGTTTCTTGAAAAAATTAAATTCAGATTATAAAAATTTTGATGCCACTCTTCAGTGATATATAAATAAGTAAGTGAGTCGCTTAACACTTCACTGACCGCACAAGTCACGGATCTCAGTGCTGTCTTACGCAACAAATATGAACTTCACAGCTACTACTTGCAGAAATAAATATGCTCTATAAATATGCTTTATTGGGCACACAGTGAGACATGGCACACAAAGCACGACTTATTACTAGACTTAAATTAGACATAAAGATCGGGTAATACCATCATTACAAACTACACTGCTTTGCGGCCCATTGTTTGGCCCGTGTTGGTGATATATGCGCTGCCATCGGCTGTATTTGTTAGATAGCTTCTAACCAGGACCATTACGGAGCACCTTGAGTAAGGTGCTATTAGGTTTTTCTTTCCTGATCTGGAGACTAAGAGCGCCTTTACTTGTTCCAACTTTGGGACGTCAGAATACTTCTGAGGAATTCCTTCAGATTTTGACATTGTCCAAGTCTCAATTTCAGAATAAATTCCCAGAGTTCATACCCATTGCAAATCATTACTTAATTTTAGTACTTTTTACATTTTTCATTTAGATTTTTAGCGGCTGTAACTGTTTTTGTTTAGACTTTAGACGATTTGTGTATTCTCCTTCATTTGATTCTTTGTGTATTCTTACAGATTTTCGTGCTAATGATGGGCAGTACTTACGCCCGAAACGTTCATTCTTATGCATTTTACTCAAATATGACTTCTGAAGAAATATCAACCTTGCTCTGGTTGACCTCGGCACATTCACCATTAGGCAAATTATGTCATTATAAGCTACACGTAAGCGTCCAATAGACTTTTGCTTAAATTTCGACCAAAGTGAGTCACAGGACAGGGGATAGTAATAGCTCCGAAATAGTCGACATTTGACCTCTTCCGAGCAGTGACCGAACTCCCTGACCTACTGCGTAGCGCTTTCGTGTTTCTTTCTCTATATCCTGATTGTTACGAAAATTACAAGTGATTTTATGACCCAGGTAAGAGAAGTTCTCCACATAAGTGAGGTTGATACAATTGAGACGAGTGACTTCATCGGTGGGCAGAGTACTTCTACTGGGTTTGATGCACATGTTGACAGTTTTAACAACATTCATATGGAAAACCCAGTTTGCTAGCTGCGTTCTCGCAAACTGAGAGTACTTTTTGCAGCCCACTGTAATAAAGAGAAACAAGGATCATGTCATTAGCGTAAATCATCGTATCGTTAATATGACACCCCACTCCAGTTGCATTCAGCTTGGTGTGGATACAATCAATGAAAATATTAAAGAGAATTGGAGAGAGAAATCCTCCTTGTCGTATGCCGTAGTGATAACAAACGCTGCTGACATTGCCGCTCCCCATTTCACAAATTATTTTTCAGTTTGAAACCATACTTGAACGTCTTACCAATTTAAGGCGATATTTGTTTCTCAAACGTGCACTCAAATAGGGAGTAATTAATGGTGTACTCGGTAAAATGCAGCAATAGCATCGAGACAGCACAGGTACATAGGAGATCCACTGTCAATTAAATGATTTACGATCTGTTTGACTGTAAATATAGCCATTTCTCTTCCATGTTGTACTTTGAACCCGCACTGACTATCTGTAGCTATCATGTATGGAGACATTTGTGTTTCTCAAGCACTAGTGCAATCACTCTCGAAAGAGACGTAGGCATTGTTATTTAGGACGATAATTGCTCTTCTCTGGCACATTTGATTTTTTTTTTTTTTTTTTTTGTTCAATTGGTGATATTTTTTTGTAACCTTCATCAAGTCGCCTGGGAGGATACCCAACGTAAAGCTCCCGGTGAGAAAAAGTTACAAGAAGAGTTATTAGTTTAGCAGGGCTATATTTATAGGCTTCAGCTGAGAGATAATTATCTCAGAACGCATTGTTAGTCTTCAGCCTTTCTGGCGCTTGACGAACCTCAACTTTAGATACGGTACAGTCTTCATTAGAGGAAGCCCAATTATCTAGAGTGCCATCAACGTAGTCTTTATGATTATCATATGTAGAGCAGTTCATGATGCCGACATAATGGGTTTTCGAAAAGTCCGCTATATTACATTCCCCCGTGATTCCATTCAACAGTTAATTCCAGTTAATTAATTTAACCAATTAATTTGCACTATGCTGTACTCTCATGCCGGTGAAAGTCTGCGCTCGTATTAAGCCTATTTGATCACCTTGCTACCGTAGACTGGCTATCAAGCTGCAGCTGCGCAATTATACCAGTAGTGAAGGTAAGACATTGCGAGGACTTCTGCATCTCCACAGCCCCGCCAGCAGGCTTTGGTTGCACTCATACGGCGATGGAATGAAGCTCAGCACTCGCTTATAAGTCCCGGCATCTATTCCTGTGGCATGCAGCGGGAGAGGAATTATTGATGCAGAGCTGCAGGAGTTTAGCGCCAAACAGTTGCGTTTAGGGAGCCCATTATGGCAGTATATTAGGAAGCCACTCAGCGAGCTCATTAGGCTATACTGGCTCTGCAGAGCTTGAGAGCCTCAAGACTCTAGCAACTCTTGAGCCGGAAAACAAGAGCCTGCCACGCTAAAGAGCTCTTGCAGAAATGAGAACAAAGCTTTGTTGAGTCGAGGATAGAAAACAAGCGAAAAGAAAAATTATAATTGAGAGACTTCAGTTTGTAAACAAAAAGACAAAGCAACTCGCGCAGAGGAAAGAAAAATGGGATTTAAGTAGCTGTGCAGCGGCGGAAAGGTTCACTAATTAGAACGATCGAGTCAGGAACTTATGAATTCAGGTTTTTACTTTAATGAAAGAGTTGGAATGATTGTTATTTGTTTTCCCAGGCAACGTGTATTTCATTTGGTCCAGTGCTACCTCTACTTCCTCAGACAGGTTATGGTCTGATGCCACCATCTCACCTGCAGACCCGCTATGGTCTGATGCCACCAACGCACCCGGAAGCCCGCTTTGGTCTAATGCCTCCATCGCACCTGCAGACCCACCATAGTCTAATGCCACCATCGCATCCGCAGATTCGCTATGGTCTAATGCCACTATCGCACCAGCAGACCCGCTATGGTCTAATGCCAGTATCGCACCCGCAGACCTACTATGGCCCAAGACCCCTCACAACATCGCTGTCCCTGCTCAGGTCGCATGCCATCAGCCCATCATTAGACCTGATCGATAGCTCGGCCATCAGTTCGGTGCTCGGCTGGTATGATCTCTGATTTAATTAGCCATAATGATAGACTCAAACTGACACTGCTGATGCTCCAGCCTGAATGATTTAAGCAACAGAATTCCATATGACGATCTCTAATATTGATCTTGAGTCAAGCTACGGAACTTCGCTTCGTAAATATTACAACAATCTATGATGGTGCCGGCGCTTAGTAGTCGCTGTACAGAATGCTGCCTCTCGTATACATATATTAATGGAGCAGGTGATAACAAAGAGCTGGAGGCGGTATGGTTTGTCTGCCCGAGTCATATCTACAGGAATGTAATAACAACACTGAAGGTTCTTGTATAGAATACTTACAGAAGCTGCAGAGCCTCAGCACGCCAGTCATTGCCTCAACTCTCGTGACTGACCATAAATACGACCATTTCACTCTCAACAAATATTCTTTACCGTCTCTGCCATACAAATCCCGTTAGTTGGAGCAATAAAAATAGTACTAATTGCTGTATCATTGAAGCTTTCACTATAAAAGCAATGTATCAATTTATACTAAAAAACGAGCATTGGCATCTACATGTGGCTCACTGCTGAGTATGCCATACGAATATTTTGGAAGCCGCTGCTAATTTAACAACAAGCGTGTTTACATATAGGGCAGCCACACCACTCCGTGTGAAAGAAGGGTTAAGAGGCTAAATTAAGAACCAACAGCCTTGCGTACACCCTGCCTGTTGGCCAGGCGTCTGTCCTGCCTTATTTTTCTGTCGTGTCACCTGCCTTTTTATTTAGCGAATTAAAAATTACTGAAAGAGATTAGGGAGTTTTTGCGCCAAGTTTGTCGATTAGCTGTCACCAAATCTGAGCATAAACAAAAACGCGGAAGAATGATCAGTCTTTTAAAAGTTCATCTGGGCTTCTTGCGATACAGTCTGACCTTATTCTTTTTCTAGAGAGTTCAGCTGAGGCTACTTTCCTAGAGCTATTTTACCAGAGTTTCTTGCTGCCAAGCACGGGAGCTGTCCATTAAAAGTTTCCCACTTGCCGTCGAGCTCAAAGTTTTTGTCTGCCTCATCTATATTGTTAGCTCTTCATATGAAACGAAAGTGCAAGAAATCACGGAGAAGCTTGCCGGGGGGAGGGGGGGGACCATCGTATGGCAACGAGCTGTGTTCTGCTTTAGTTTTTCTCCACGCACCCGGCATACTCTGTAAACCGAGCCTTCATTGTGTTGACTGCGCCGCCGCAGCGTCGAGTTTCGCCCTACTCGAACACACGACCATCTGAACTGCAGCTTAGTTTATGGATGTTTGGGTCTGACGGAAGACGAAATATTAAAGTGAAATATGTGTTTGGAACTCATCGTTGTATAATTGGCTCCAGATATGTTACTAACTCATGAATATAATTGAAGTACACCCCAATGTTTCGCGCTCTGAAACAAGTATTGGTAACTGCTGAAAGTCTCCAAGCGACATTACCTCTCTCTGAGAGCCCTCGCGGACACACTACGTAGCGTATCTCTTCATATGGTCTAGCTGGTCTACAGCTGAACAGCGATGCGCTTACATCATATAACAGAGAACATGGCCGAAATTGTAGAGCCAATTGCTTTTTTTGTGGGACTCGCTAACGATTGCACAACATAATCATTCCGTAGCGGACTATATTCCTCTCAAAGGAGGGCACAGCAACAAAGATACAGTGTCACTTAAACGGTCACCAACAGTTTCCGGGGGGCGCAGTGCCCTCACTGGACGGGGACGGCAGAAGCCCCCTGGTGGCGGGAATGAGACAATTACGGCGGCAGCTGTCAACACCTTACGTCCGTATCTCGTTTCAACGTTCACGAACGTTCAGTTTTGGTTCTCTCCTCTCCTGCCAGATTGTTTCATGGACTTCGTGCGAGGGAACTGCTGTGTCAAATGCTGTGCTCTTTGTTTAGTAGGAACAGTAGTAGGTGATACCGATTAATATATTAATCTCACTAATAACTGGGATGCGTGGTGGAACTGTTCCAATCAAGCTAATGACTTTCATTGTAGTAATTTCACTGTGGACAGTACATTCATTATTTCACCGCAGCTCTGACTGCCGCTATAGCAGATTATTTTTATTTATAATTTTCTTTTAATAGTTCAAAGAAACGGCAATTACATAATGCCGCCTGTTACCGGCGGATCCTGGATGCAGAAGAGCACAGAGGTCGAGCTGCTGCTGGACCATACTGGACAAAACAGCTTTGCATCAAGCAAATAAACCCTAGGCTTTTTGAGAAAAAAAAGGGAATACGAAATAAATATATCTATTACTATAATAAAAACTGGTGTTTATAGACAAATAAACATGAAAACTGTATTTAAAAATATATATGTTTCGTATCTGTGCCTTCTGTATGAGGACAAGATAGGTAAAAATGCAACTCTTGAATTAACAACCGTACATGCTGATATGTTGCCCACCGATCACATCGAGTTACACGTGTTATGAAGTAGCAAGAAGAAAACTTCCGTCGCAGCGTAAAATGTTATCTTCTTGAAATATGGCGTCAGTTTCTCTCGGATGACCGAGCTCCAGTTGAATCTAATCACCAAATTTTAGAGTAAAACTGGGCTGTCCGTGACCCCTTGGGTCACTAAAATCCTATCCTACGTATTCTATTTTCTTCTGCTCTATTCGTGTATTTGGAGTAGGTTATGGCAGATTTTTTACAGTACCAAAACACAGAGAGACGAATATTTTTCTGAAATAAAAGTATTGCTTTGCATTATCCATATGAATCATGAATTTAAATAGTAAAGAAGCAGTATTATTTCGAAATATCCGAGCACTTCTTAGCTTATAGCCTCCACCAAGGAGATTACGTTCTCGTCTGTTCGTCTCTTTGTTTGTGTGTGTTTGTCTGTCTTTCCGTTTGTCTGTTACCAATAATTCTCTGCTCGTCGCCAAACAAAAGAACGGGCTGCCCTGAGAGCAGCGCTGCAACCTAGAGCGTTCATCGCGTTTCTGTTTATCGCCACTTGCGGTGAAAACTTCATTAGGAAATTACTGCAGTGACGAAAGTATGATCAGTGAAGAAGAATTATAAATTGTTAGCTGTCATTTAGGACTACAGGGCTCGCTACGCTGGTAATATTAACACTAGAGCACTCTGAGAGCACATACCTCCGCCAAGTGAGGCAACGGTAGCAAAACATTCAAATTGATTCTGAAATCATAATTTTCTTTGTATAAACTCCAAAATCTAATCATTCGTGCTTTTTTATATTAATACCAGCTCGTTCAATTTTCTTAAAGATTCGTTCATAACTTTTTGAGTTATACTGTTAACAAACGTTATGACAAACATAAGTCAAACATACAAACGAACAAACCAATCTGCACCAAAATTTTGTCATTTATGTCTTTTGAAATTACTAACAAAGTCTATAAATTTCATAAAGATCCATTCATTATTTTTTGAGTTATTATGCTAACAAGCATAAAATTGAAAACAGTGACAAACGAACGAACAAACAGTTACTAAAATTTGGTCATTTACTCTTTGCTATATACCTAACAACTCATGTTAATTTCATCAAAATCCATTCATAACTTTTTGAGTTATGGCATCAAGAAAACAAACAAACAGATGGACATATCTTTACCAAAAGTTAATCATCTGTTCCTCTTAACATACCTAACAATTCCTGTAAATTTCATTCAAATCGGTCAATAACTTTTGGATATATCTTGGTGACAGACAAATAGACAGACAGAGAGAGACAGACAAACACGACTAAAACATAACCTCCTTGGCGGAGGTAATAATAGTACATTAACAACACACATAATTAATAAAATAGTGATACTAATGACAACAGTATTCATACAGCCATAAAATGTCCCTCTACTGCCAACATAGCCGCTGGTGTTGCCCGTAAGCAACACAACCAGCAGATATAAGGTCAAAATCCATTTATTCCATTCTACTTAAAAAAACAACTTGTATCTCCAGCACTATTATCATTCCAGGTTAAAGTTTATCACTAATGAAGTTCGATCTGTCCTTTGTAAACGTCTTCCGAAAGAAAATTCCGTTTGTCTCTATTAGGAGGATAGTAACTTTGCAAAAGACAAATAGACAAATAGTTCGTCGATGTGCGTTCATGCTGGGTGGTGTTGTACCCTGTGACCTGTCGCATCGTCGCAGAGTTGGTGGAGTCTGTTTTCTGTATAAAATCTATAACTGCCCCAGTCATCCACTGTC
>LQNS02276924.1:1922248-1933047 GCA_001587735.2 Parhyale hawaiensis | reverse complement strand
ATAAGACAGACACAGCAGCCAGCACTGTCTGCCGTCTTACATCAACATACAATAAGACAGACACAGCAGCCAGCGCTGTCTGCCGTCTTACATCAACAGACAATAAGACAGACACAGCAGCCAGCACTGTCTGCCGTCTTACATCAACATACAATAAGACAGACATAGCAGCCAGCGCTGTCTGCCGTCTTACATCAACATTCAATAAGACAGACACAGCAGCCAGCGCTGTCTGCCGTCTTACATCAACATACAATAAGACAGACACAGCAGCAGGCGACGCCACTCCAATGCCTCGACCGCCGCCGTTCGCCAGCTTCACACGAAGCTTGGTTTTAATCACGCAGGAGATTTGACCGCATATTTTTACCCTACATGGCAGAGAATAAAATACTGTGGACGCGAGGGCATAGTTTGCATATCTCCAGGCAATTTATGCAGCACTTTTTCTTCGAGGTCAGCGTGAGAATATTGGAGCCATGCACGCTGGAGGCCGCTCCGGAGGGCTGGCGACGACGCCGGTCTGTACCAACAGAGTACTTCTGCTGGGTACAGAGCAGCGAGTGGTTAGTGATGTACTCTGTAGTGCTACCGATCTGCTCTCTGCAGAGCAGTGTGTGGGTAAAGTTAGTCTCTGCAGCTGTGTGTGGCATAGTACACCGAAATTGTAGTTATAACACTATCTTTATAATCCGTGTACCAATACTGGAAGTTCATGCAGCCTCTTCATTGAATCTTGGTCCTGCTTCTATTGCCGTCGCGCAAAACAGATCGGCCGTACTTAAGCTCCTTCTTTTAGTTTTGTGCATATATTCATATATATACAATGTATTAAAGACCGATATAAATTTATCTGTTTGTTTGTTTATCCGTCCATTTTTTTTGCCACACTCGAAGGAAACAAGCAAAAATTAGGCCATGTAGGAAACTGTAGTCATCCTGACTCGCTCTGTTGTTGCAAGAGATAGGTTCAAAATAAATCAATTTGGAGAATATGGTGACATTGTGGGAACTTAATACTTGCATGCAGTTCTTGCTCCTCCAGTGCTAGTGTCCGAGCCGAAGATATCTACAGTGTCTCTCAACACTCTTATCCGTCCTGATGCGTACTCTTCTAACATCAGACCATCAGCTGTTCGCCTCCCATACTATCGCCTCCCATCAGCATATCGCCAGCAGCTGCAGACAAGGGACAGGCAGCAGACCGCCGCAGCGCAACCGTCACACGGAGACTGTCCACCTGCTGCTTGCCATGCGAGATGGTACAAATTCTAAGCTGAAATTACAAGCACAAATGACATCAAAGACTAACCTTAAATGCGTAACCCTAGCCAGGCTTTAAATAAACTGCAATTACTTTGAAATTGCAGCAATTTATCATCATGTCAATGTTTATAATAAGAGCAATTCCGCCTCGAGGCACACGGCGGCAGTAACAGGGATGTCTCCTCACTAGTTCAGGGGGCCGTACTAGGCACCAGAGCTCAGCACTTCATGCTGCAATAAGTCTCTGCTTGATAGCCCGTGCAGCACGTCTTAAGCAATAATATAACATACCTCAGCGTACTAAATAAAGCGAATGCGCAGGTGTATTTCCGGCAGTGTAGGGTCTCTACCGTTTGTTTCCGATGTGGGTTTCATGCTCAACGCCTTACTGTTGTCGCCTAAGGTTGTGATGTAAAGCTGCCCGTGGGTCCTTATAGGGTCTCTAGTTATCTACTGGGATTCATTGGCCTCTTGCGTGCGGTGCAAGCAGCTCAAACAAGAAAAAAAATCCCCACCTGCCACAGAGGTTGCATATTAACCCTCTCGTTACCGGGCTGTGTTCTATCTCTACAAAAGCTTTTCTCCCGTCGGATTACAATAGCACAACCAGGTATGAAAAGGATTAAGTCCGATATGCTGGTGATACCACAAGCAGCTGCACTTTACACCCATGCCAAACCTTCTCACAACAATTGGCTTAGTTCTTTTGGTTTTTGGAACTGCCCTAGATGATAATAAAACTATTGCACCAAAGAACATACCATAACACAAGTGATGCTCCAAGAGTTTAGGCGAACTATCCACAAATGTTAAGTTTGAATAAAGTGCTACAGAAGCTCACTTTTCTTCCGTGAACTGAAGAAACTGTCGGCTCGGCCCTCATGTGGCTCCTGGTGCAGCAAGTGGTCCGGTTACCTCTGGCCTCGAGAGCCACCAATGGTCATCTGCATATTGCATATCGGACCGAGACATGTGTCGGCGAGACCTCTCCTGTGCTGAGCCACGGCTCTGCTGTTGCTGCTGCCTCTCGAGTTACTGCCTCCAGTTGCTGTTGCCTCTGCAGAACCTCTGCCCTGGACCAGCATACATTCAGGTACGTATAGACAATGCGTCCCTTTAGTCATAGCAACTCATTTATATTCTACTTCTATAAGTAAACAAAAACCCACTGTTATAACTACTGACAATCCACGGCAATTTATCTTATGTTGACAGAAATGTATCCGCTTCGAGAGGAGTCTACGTTTTGAGAAGACCAGTTCTACAGCATACCCCTTTTCCTGAGTTCATGAAGCGTGTTCTCTAGCTACAGTACATAGCACCACAGCAAATCATGATATGATGCTCCAGTATACGTACATATTACCAATTAATCTTCACTGCACCATTTGGCTCATCACTCAAAACTGTATCAGCTATTGCCATAATTGCCTGCCGGCGGCACTGCGTACAGCTTACATTTCTGGATTTCTCAGTTTCGGGAATTCTCGTTTCAACAATAACTTGCGTTTCTTGTGTACAGTTTGTGTTCAGGAGTTCGGCTGTATTTTCAGAAAAAGTAGAATATGACTGGTTTAAAGAAGAGAAAGTACCTAGGTGCTTCTGGTTATTAGCAGTGCCGCCGATTGAAAGGGAAGCTCTTAATTTCCCTCTTCACGGGTCTATGAGGCAAAAAGTATTCAAATCTTATCACTGCAGACAGACATAACAGGGAAGAAAGCGTTACTGGTCTACCCATTCGTTTTTTTTTTGAATTTATAAATCGCACCACATCGCGGATGCAGCAGCATGTTAGGATGTTTAGACCTCGCCAGCATCTCAGCATGGCGGACGCTGCAGACGAGGCTCCTGCAGGTATACACGAGGCACCAAAGTTCCTGGAAAAGTTAGTAATGGAAAACTACAGCGTCTAGTTTCAAAGTATTCATATTCTTCAAGAATCCAGATAGCGCATTACGGGCTTCTGCCCTTTAGTCATAAGGAAACCAGCAGCAGGGTTACCTCCTCTCGAATGCAGGCGCTCGTAAGGCAATAAATTGTGCAGCTTTGCTATGTACTGGAAGAGAGTGCAACATCAGACTCTGATCAAACGGTCTGTTTGTATTTATCTCTGCAATTTTTTCGAGCAGTGCAGCCCACTTGTGTGATAACCTGCCTCAGTGATATTACAGTGAATACAGTTAACGTGTTGCATACCAACTTCGTATCTGGAAACCTAAAAAAAAGACTATATACACGTACAAGAACACGTACGCAGGTGAATCCTCAGGCGTGTACTCATTCATTGCGTCGTAAATTTACAGACACAGAGATCGAAAGTCTGAAGTGCAGATGCCCTCCCTCACTCCGAATGTCACTGAGGATGCCAGAGTTCTAACGTCACTGCAGTTATTAGACAATTTGAAGGACTGCCTTTGCATTTCCTACCGTTGTTTCTAGCAGAATTACGCCGAAGGTGTCTCACGGGTACAATTCGAGAACACAGCGGCAATATCAAACGAACATAATTCTTGAATACGGCGGAGACGTCAGATGGGTACAATTCGCTAACACGGCGGAGACGTCAGATGGGTACACTTCGCTAACACTTCAGAGATGTCAGACATTCTCGCTTCTAAGCTTGGAGTGATCTTCTGCAGCTTGATACGGTTAGGAAATTTTCTTCGTTGTTGGCGTACTGCGAATATTACACCGTTCCCAAAGATCCAGTGTCTCCCAATGTCCCCAACTACCGACCTTTCACACTGGGATCCCTTTTCTCGAAGATGTTCGAGAAATTGGTGGATTGTAGGCTGGGTTGTTTTGTTGAGGTTCCTGCACTACTGCCTGCTGGTCAGTTTGTGTTAACATAGAACTGATTTGGGTTGTTGTAACGCATTATTGTCGGTGTCACACCCTTTACAGCCAGCGCTTGATCGTGGTTCTGAAGCACGCCTCGTACAGATGGACTTTAGTGCGGCATCTGATGGGGTCAACCACAGAAGTCGACTGTACAGGTTGGAGTCATTTGGTGTGAAGGTAGGATTTTATTTCTGAGTGAATGCAGAGTGCGTCTACTGGCTGCTTTTTGTGCGCCCTAGTGGCGGCTGTGTCTGGCGTACCTCATACTTGGCCTCCTGCTTTTATTTACTTACATGCTAGAGAGCACGGTGATCAACCATGCTGACAATTTCACATTGATAACAGAGATATTAACCCCCCAGTACACGTAATGTTGTCACACAGACTCTAAATAGGGAAAAGTCGCGCATTAGTGCATGGTGCTCCTCCTGGAGCACGAAGCTGAATGCTAGCAAGACTAAAGCTGTAATTATCAGTGAGTCTCAGAAACTTTTAGCGCAGCATCCACCTCTGAAGGTAGATAACGCTTTGCTCCATGGGTCTAGTTCTTTGGAGATTCGCGGCGTTGTCTTTAATGAGACGCTTACTTTTGAGCTGCGTATCATATTAGGCGAATCGTGTGACGCGCTTTCAGTAAAATTGAGCTGCTGCGTAAAATAAATGCTGTGTTTGGTGATAAAGATGTAGTTCGTATATGCTTTTATGTTTTTGTCTGCCTGTGTTGGAGTATTGCACGTCGGTCTGGGCTTCGGCTGCAGACAGTCACTTGCGTCTACTGGACCGACTTGTTAGCTAACCAGCAGGCTATGTACTCAGAGTGATCTGATGGATCTGCCCCATACACGAGGTGTTGCTGGCCTGTGCATGTATTATCAAGTGAGCTGCAATGAGAGACATTGGGCGTATTCTTCTGTCCCAAATTTCAAGGTTTTTGAAAGAAATACACATGATGCGGCTGATGTGCACTCCTTCACTTCGGCGATTCTTAGGTGACGAACTCTTCAGTTCAGTCAGTGTTTTCTAACTGGTCCGTTTTGGTTTGAAATTCTTTACCGGCAATAGTTTTCAATCATGTCGGCCTGCAGACGTTTAAGTCAGCTATTCTAAGGCACAAGCTGCTCACGTATTATTGCTGTAAAAGTCATTTTACAGTTTATTTTTTTATTCTTTATATTACACTTGACTACATACTTCAGTTCACTCAGCCGCTGGCGGGCAGCTGTTCCAGTACAACCACCTGCTCAGGAAGCACCACTGCCAGGAGTGCGTCTGGCATATCGGTAGTCAACAAGACACCAACGTCCCCTATTAGTCAAACAAGCAAATAGTTCAAAAAAATAACTACTGATTTTAAAACAATTCAATGCTTCCAATGAATGTTCCATACTTCAGTCATTGCCCTCCATGCAGAAAGCCTTAACAGTAACCGGTCCATGTGCGACGTCTTAGTAGTAAATTACTAAACTTTTCAACTCTGAGCGCCTCATGGCTTTCAACTCGTTACAGCAAATGAAATAACTACACACAGCGGGCCAATAACGTACCATAAATATAGCGCATTATTACACTGCAGGTCGATTTTAATCTCCACTACCCACCATGTTTGCCTTCCATCACAGTTGACTCCCCAAGATGTTGCCAGTGCCAGGACTCATGCCTTCTCTCCAGCCCACCTCCTTCACGCCTCACCTCGTCTCACTTTTGACTAAGAAATGTGGCACCGAAGCTCGCGGAAACAGTCAAAGGCTTTCTGATCTTCAGAACTTCCTGTGAGTTTCTTTTTTTTTTTCGATACCGATGTCCCGGGCTACATCTGCATGACTTTTTATTATCTCCAATAGCGTCATATTCTTTGTGACGGAGACTATCGGTTTCTGAAGATTCCGATACCGCCATCTTCAAACAGCAATCTCTGGCGCATTCTTTCTGCCCCTCGATGGAAAAAAGTTTGGCTCAAAGAAAAAATTAACTGCTGTCGAAATTAAACTTCCGAAATCATCATATTACCAAGAGGCAAAGCTGACTGCTTTTACTATAGCTGAAGTACAAGCAATGCGCTTCTTCTTTTCAATATTTCATTCTACAAAGCCGGGACCTCGCTGCATGTCCGCCGTACCGCGGCTGTTACTGCCTACAAAGATTCGAGACTGAGCTCAAGAAACAAAAGCCAATACGAGCAGCCGAGCGCAGCCGCAACAGCGCACTCACCCCAACACTCGGTGTGCTTCATATCAAACTAGATTACCCGTGGCCCGTTGGGTTACTAAAGTCCCATCCTATGTATTTCATTCTCTTCTGCTCGATTCAGAGACTTAGATTAGGTTATGTCACATTTTTTCCGGTACCAAAATACAGAGAAACGAATATTTTCTGAAACAAAAGTGCTACCGAGGAGTAGATGCATGTTACTACGGTATGTCTTTTTGCATTAAAAACAGTGGACTAATGCTTTTCTTCAAACATCTTCGCTGCTGATGCTGGCCCCGAGACTATAATTTAAGAATTTCAATTTCGTGCACCCGACGTAGATAGCTAACGGTATCCAAATTATGACGCTCCATAAGTATCCGTCTTGTCCTCACTCTTCAACAAAAATGCTTTGCCAGCAGGTTCCGCCAACTTGCTTGTGCTTGAATAAGTGCCTGATGTGATGCTGTAGGCCACTCAACTGTGTCTCTTATACCATACCCAAAGTGGCTGCGAAAACTGAGCTGGTGAGAAAACTGCCTCAGAAATTACCGTGCAAAAGCCGCCAATCTCAGGTGCATTCATCATTGATATTGTATTATTAAATCTCCAAAGCTCAAATTGCTTCTTATCTTATAGCGAAGATTCTGTCCACGGTAACATACAAGCAAACAGGCAAGCAAGATTATGAATGTTTAGATGTATACAAGCAGACATGAAAATCTGCAAGATTCTCGATCATCAAAGTTTTGCATTTATATGGATAGATAGCTTTCATTACATAATCTCATCGCAATGTTGCGAGTGTGCACGGTAACCGCAGCGGTACAGTGAATCTTATGAGTAATTTCTCATTTAAGCCGATAACTCGCAGAATCATGCATAGAGGGCGCTTCAAACAATGTTAGTCTTACGAGAAATGCAAGTTTCATCCAAATTATCAGTTATAGTTAGTACGACGGTGTCGCTGGTAGCAGTATTATATTGATAGGGAAAACTTAGAGTGTACTTGTTACAACCTAGGGAAAGCTCAATAGGGAGAGCCGTGAAGTTCAAATTTAACCTATTTAAGCTACTACTCCTTACAGGTCTTAGATAGAAGATACACTGTCTGACTGGGACAGTCGGCATGAATGATACGCGGGTCGGAGATATCAATGAAGAGCATTACTTTTGTTCCGTGAAATCTTCACAGGATCCAGCTGGTTCTGTACTAATACATATGCACATTTATCAAGGTTGCTTCTAACACACGTTGCTTTGTACTACCTGCAGTACCGTCGGCAGCGTAGTCGTTAGCACTAGCTGCAGTACAGTCTGCAGAACACTCTATATAGCACAGTCTGTAAAACAGTCTGCAGCAGCATCTTTTACTGCACAGTTTACAGTACAGTCTGTAGTATCTTCTACAGCACCGTTTGCAGTACAGCCTGCAGCATCTTCTACAGCACGGTCTGCTGCACAGTCTCCAAGACAGTCTCCATCGCACCCATACGTCCCCAGCAACTTCCCCCAACGCTGCCCAGGTGCCGGGTGAAGTGTCCCCGGCGAATTTCAGTGTGCATCTCCAAATTTTAAAGCTATTAAGAATTTTTACGCACTAAGTTCTGCCCGAAGGTATAAGTTTTGCGCCTCATTTTCCAATAATTAAAGATGCCCCTTGTTTGCACCCTTCTTCTGCCAGGAAAGCGACTTACGAGCGCCCCAACTTTGACTTCTCGCTAAAAGAAGAGAGCGACTTCGCTTCCATTTTTCAGCTCCAGAAATTTACAGCAAAAGTTGGGACTTGGAACTCAAAGCGACGGTATCGTTGCAAGGTCAGGTAAAATATGTGGAAATTATAGCCAACTCTGCGAGTGCGAGAGTTTGTAACTCTACTTCCTGATCACTAGACGTGCAGGCATTTTGTTGCAGCTATTACCTCTTCTTATTCGAGTAAAAGATCCAATTTCCTTAATGTACCTGCACTCCAATTATTATACCGAAGAGTAACTATTACCGTAGGTCGTCAAATAAACTTGTGATATATACACAGCTTCAGTTCAGCACTTGGACTCACGGCAGCTGCACTGCATGTCCAGCACTGGCGTCTCTTGGATGACTGTCTTTGATCTAAGGCAAGATATTACACTTGTATACAGAAACTCAGTGCATTGTTGTACCGTACGGCAACGGCCGACAGACGTACTTTGCAGATTTTTTGCTCACTACTACAGTAGCAGCTGTACGAGAGTTTGTTCACGCAGGTCTACAGTGCTTGTTGTGCTGCGAAAATGTGTGGGGATGTGGCAGTGTTTTAATGTGTGGTGAGGTGATGTGGTGATGTGGCAGTGTTTTAATGTGTGGTGAGGTGATGTTGTGATGGGGCTGTATTTTATGATATTCTTTCACCTACTTGTGTATATGGACATATTATATTCTGTTCAATTAACTTTCCCTGGCAGATTATTGCACAAACTATACAATACATTAGTTGGAATATAATTGCTGTAATTGATGCACAGTAACTAAGATAGATCGCTCTGGGTGGTGCGGTAGTAGAACTAAGTATGTAATGTATATCATTACGCGTGTGGCTCCCTGAGTCTGTCCATCCATCACCACAAGCGCTGCCAGCATGAGACAGGCAAAAAATAGCAGCTCTAATCGCGTCCCTGTAATAACGGTGGTCGCAATGAAGCCATTCTTCACAGGTTACCGTTGATCTGCCTGGCTAGAGGCTCAACATACAGTACTCTTACCACACTTCAGAGAGTAATAATATCGGGAGAACCAAACAGGCGTCAGAAGAAAAAGAACGCGCGGCAAATGACGCTCTTTCGGACCCAGCAGCCGCAGCGCACGCTGGACATTATGTGTACAAAATTATTATATAACCAATATTGATATATTCTTTCTATGTTTGTCTTATAGAACGGAGTATTAGTACTCCCTGGCAGCGTCCTATAGCTAAGCAAATATATATTGATAAAAAATATATACAGTACAGGGAAACAAGCAGCGAGCGTTGCAGCTACTGGGTCCAAAAACCGTCGTTTGGCGCACGTTGTCTTTCTTTGCATGCTTGTCTACTGTTTCCGTCATTACTACAACTCGCTAACGAAGTGAGAGAGGTGATAATGTTTACCTTTAAGATTTAAGTTTATACATAAATTTATAAATTTGTTTGGCCACCCAAAAAGAGGGAGAAGAAGTTGAGCAATGTTCATAATTTTGTGCAGGGATTCTGGTGAGTTGACCTTGATGTATAAAATTCCAAGACAAGACTGTATAGTTAGCTGGCTATTGAAAAAAACGATGTTGAACTTTGCCTCCCACTGCGGGTGATGGTTTTACGCCACGAAGCGCTCTAGTTACTCCCTGCTTGTCTCCTTATTGCGAGTCTAGGCAACAATGAATGTAGGTCTATCGGGGGCGCCTGTGTGTAGCTTATAATGACATATTTCGGACCCTGGTGAATATGCCGAGGTCAACTAGAGCAGGTATGATACTTGCTCAAAAGTATGCTGAAGTCTCGAAGTCAGGACAACAAAATAAGCTCCCAGTCTCTAGATCACGATATAAAATCTAGTAACACATAACTCAAGGGTATCCGTAATGGTCCTGGCTACAAACTATCTAACACATACAGCCGATGGCAGCGCATACTATTACCTAACAGGGACCAAACAATAGGCTGCAATGAAGTGTAGTTTGCAATCATGGTAATACCCGATCTTTGTATCTAATGTAACTCTAGCAATAAATTGTGCCTTGTGTACCATGTTTCAGTGTGTCCCCAATAAAGCATACTTATTTATTTTGTTTAATTTCCCAGGTCCAGTCCAGTAATTTTCGCAGGCCCCAGCTGGCAGCGGCAGTCGTGTCTGGGCCATTACAATTCACTGACAATAAAATATTGAAGAACAAAATCCACTTTTCATCTGCAAGAAATAAAGAGAAGAACAGCAACAGACGCTTGCAGCAACAGCAACAACACCTGGCGCCTGGCAGGCGACATCTCTCTTGTCCTCAGCGGGACAGGGCTGAGACAGGAGCCTGGAGCTGACAGCAAACTCTGGTGATTGGGACAGCGCTCCTACCCACAGTCTTACCCACAGTCCTACCCACAGTCTTACCCACAGTCCTACCCACAGTCTTACCCACAGTCCTACCCACAGTCTTACCCACAGTCCTACCCACAGTCTTAAACACAGTCCTACCCACAGTCCTACCCACAGTCTTACCCACAGTCCAACCTACAGTCCAACCCACATTCTTACCCACAGTCTTACCCACAGTCCTACCCACAGTCTTACCCACAGTCCTACCCACAGTCCTACCCACAGTCTTACCCACAATCCTACCCACAGTCTTACCCATAGTCCTACCCACAGTCTTACCCACAGTCCTACCCACAGTCTTACCTACAGTCCTACCCACACTCTTACCCACAGTCCTACCCACAGTCTTACCCACAGCCCTACCCACAGTCTTACCCACAGTCCTACGCAAAGTCTTACCCA
>LQNS02276924.1:1864031-1887796 GCA_001587735.2 Parhyale hawaiensis | reverse complement strand
TACTAGACTCTCCCCTGACAACATACATGCTCCCTCAAATTTATTAATCAAGAAAACCCTTTTTACCTCATGGGTGTAGCTTGAAATTTGATTTTTTTCTGAAGATTGGACACACCATCCCGAAACGTTAATTTTTACGAACAGTCGACTTTATATGTAGTATTTGTATAAATAAATATGTAAACAATTAGGTACTCAAAAACTAAAGTGATACAGCAAGAAACATTCCAGTGTTATTATTGCCAAATTGCTTTGGCTGTTGCTTTACAACCCCATCATACATTACCAGCAGACTTGAACGTCTGCAGATCGACTGAACATCGGCACCAATTAGGCTCCAGAGTAATGTGGTAGCCATTAGTCGCGGCACGTGTATTTCTCCCAAAGACGAATCCTGCAGGTGTGATGTATTTCTTGCAGCGGTAAATTTTTACTATTACCCCCACTCCAATCCAGTATTTTTACTGACATATTTGAGTAAAAGAAGACATTCTAAGACTTTTTTATGAATGACAATTTCGTCGGAAATGTTTAGTTTTCAAGATTTTTGATTTTGAAGTTATCATTGTTTTTCAAAAGGAAAAAATTACTGGCGTTATCATTGGCTTGCTCGCGACCCCATAGGAACCTAACTGAACCTAACCTAGCAACCTTACCTAACTTTACCTAACCCCACTTAACCTTACCTAATCTTTCCTAAGCTTACCTATCCTCACCAAGCCTTACCTACCCTAGTCCCTAGCCTTACCTAACCTTATCTAACTTAACCTTACCTACCCTAACTTAAAAAACCTATAAAGAGGTTTTCCAGTACACTGTGCTAGCGTGGTTATTTTCTCCCATGGAAAAACAATGGAAAATTCAAAGTCTAATATCTTGAAAACTAAGCTTTTCCGACGAAAACGTCATTCATAAAAAAGTCTTAGTATGCCTCATTTTACTCAAATATTCCAACAAAAATACAGGATTCGAGTGGGGGTAATAGTAAAAAAAATACCCTTGCAGCTATAATACAAACAGAAATTATTATGGGTGTCATCACAAATTTTTGCCTCTATTTTTCACGGCAGGGTCCACTAATTGACACTTAATCACATAAATAACCTTGCATTTGGGTTAGCATTTTCGCTGACATTACGTTTCTAAGTTTAGAATGGTACATTCCCGAACCCAAACCCTGTCTTAGGACTCTCTGATGACAGCAGCGGAACTTACCACTCGATATTTCATTGGCATGCGAGTGTGACGGAACTGCAAGGCTAATGCAGGGGCCACACTAGGCGTTCGTACGAGCAACGCGCAACTCACTCAGAAATCTTTGTTGTGTATCGGAACGTACAGTAGGTAACGCATTAGCGACGGGCAGCTGCTCATCCGCCATACAAAGCCCCGTCCACACTACCGCGCACATGCTCTGCTGAACTTCGTTGCTCACGCTCCTTGATCTAAAGAAGCTGCAGTTTTGGTCACTATTAATAATAACTTATTTTACTTCTAGCATTGACACAACTATGAATAAGTAATAATTGTAGGTAAATGCAGATACTCGAGCAAAGACGACTCAGGGGGCAACTAAAAGAAACATTCAAGTACTTGAATGGCTTCAACGACGTACCTACAACGGGACTCTTTGAAAGCGACCTTAATAATCGCTTGCGAAACAGTCAAAAACTCAAGCATAAAGCTCGAAGAACAACCTTAGGTCAGCAGCTCTATCCCTATTTCATAGTCAGCATTTGGAATAGCCTCCTTTCCGACGTTGTTGGTGCGGAGTCAGTCAACTCGTTTAAAAATCGTCTCGACATACAGTGGGAAAGACATCCTCCACGGCTAAGAACTCCTCTTCCACGAGTCGCAAGCCCTTAACGCTCAAAGCTTCCCAGGCCAATTTAAGCCGACTTCTTCTCGCTTCCGCGCCATCTATATTTTTAAGCTCCGCATATCAGCGGCTATCGATCATGCTTGCGTGCATTCATGATCATCTCGTTGGCTGAGATTCTTCTCCCCCTTTTTTTCTTTCTTTTTTTTCTTTCATCTTCCATTTCTTCTCCTCTCGTTTCCCTAGTCCTCTACATCCTATTAACTTAACGGTATTAGCGCATAGAGGGCCGGGGCGTAAGTTCCGGTGCCTCTTTGGGAATGGGCCTCTTGGTTCGTCTACTGCCGCCTATCTAATCTTATCTAATCTACTACTTGGCGTTCTACAACAACGCGTGTACTGCCAAATGAGCTTGGGCTGACATTTTCATAGTTTCTTGATCACGCGGTCGTGCCTAGTGTGGCTCCTGCATAATTAAGGAACATTAACAATAATTTATGCGATGCGCAGAGACTTGCTCTCGCTGCTGATCTCGCCGCTCTGAGCGGCAGATACACGCATGCGGTCCCAGAGCCGCGTTGCAATAACATCGCTGTTTAGGTCAGCGTAACCCGAAAAATATTCCCTTTGGCTAAAGATGAAACATGCAGAATTGTTTTGCAAGGGATTGCGCCAGGATATCGAGCGGTGGGTGACAGGGGTGCAGCTCAGGTGACCCTGGGGTTGTAATCTCAGCTCCTCAGCAGTGGCTCCTCAAACCCCCACCAGTCCCCATACAGCTGCTGGCCGCCACCAAACAAACGCTCGTTCCAATCACAAGCGAGCTGATAGCGAGCGAGATTGATGCTCCGTAAGCAGCCGATGCAACTGTATCTGTGCAATAAATTTGCCTTGCAAGGGCCGTTTGTATTTCCACTGTAAATTTGGACGCAAAAGGAAGAGCTGTCAGACTTGTTGACCTCTCGTGAAGAACTTATTGCTGTGAGCTCTTGGTTCTGCTGAGGTGTTGATGAGGGAACAACTGCCGGAGACTGGTGCTTCATGTGGCAACGGTCTGGTCTGCCGAGGGGTTGCTGTGGCAACTGCTGGAGACTGGTGCTTCATGTGGCAACGGTCTGGATCTGCCAAGGTGTTGATGAGGCAACAACTGCCGGAGACTGGTGCTTCATGTGGCAACGGTCTGGATCTGACAAGGTGTTGATGAGGCAACAACTGCCGGAGACTGGTGCTTCAAGTGGCAACGGTCTGGATCTGCCGAGGTGTTGCTGTGGCAACTGCTGGAGACTGGTGCTTCATGTGGCAACGGTCTGGATCTGACGAGGTGTTGATGAGGCAACAACTGCCGGAGACTGGTGCTTCATGTGGCAACGGTCTGGATCTGCCGAGGTGTTGCTGTGGCAACTGCCAGAGACTGGTGCTTCATGTGGCAACGGTCTGGATCTGCCGAGGTGTTGATGAGGCAACAACTGCCGGAGACTGGTGCTTCATGTTGCAACGGTCTGGATCTGCCGAGGTGTTGCTGTGGCAACTGCCGGAGACTGGTGCTTCATGTGGCAACGGTCTGGATCTGCCGAGGTGTTGCTGTGGCAACTGCAAGAGACTGGTGCTTCATGTGGCAACGGTCTGGATCTGCCGAGGTGTTGCTGTGGCAACAGCTGGAGACGGTTGTGGCTCTATCTGGCAATTGCCTGGCTTCTCTGAAGTCCTGAGCATTGTCTCTCCTTGCAGTGAACGTCCTCGAGTGACATTCATCAAATTCATCGTGTTTGGCAATAAATTTCTCGGTTTATCAGTCGGTCGATCATCAAACTGCAGATATGCAGTCTACTGCATATCTTCTGTCTTATGGTAGAGCGACTGTTTGGATTCTACTGTTGTTAAATTATTTGATTAAAATTACTTCAAACGAAATTATAACTCCTCTTTTGACTCCATAAAATGTATTTTTCTGATTTCCGCCGACAAAAAAGGGAGATGAAGCAAATGAAGACAATGGTAAATATGCTAAACTAAAATGTTAATGGAATAACTTATAAATAATGACCGTATTGCCTCACTGCGCTCCTGAGAAGATCGAAAGATCATGTCCTGGATCAGCGCGGTTCAGTACAAGTTGCAGACGAATTCGGAACTGAAAGGCACTCGGTGGCAGACTTTGGTCGAGCTCAGCCTCCAAATCGGAGGCAATGGTTGTACTGATTCTATTTTTGTATCTTTTTTTATTCTACGGCATAATTATTTTAGACAACCTGAAAGTCACTTTGACACATTTTTTAAGACGGATGGTGCATAATTTTATGATGCTGCTCTCACAAGCTGTGACACATCTCTTACGATTCCAAATTGCCCTTCGGACGACACATGTCTATAGTCAGTAGAGGAGCAGCCACGTGCTGGACATCGTTAGATTAGATTAGATAGGCGGCAGTAGACGAACCAAGATGCCCATTCCCAAAGAGACACCGGATCATACGCCCCGGCACTCTATGAGCTATCGCCATTATGTTAGTATGATATAGAGGACAGGAGAAAAGAGAGAGAGAAAAAAAAGGGAGGGTGAAGAGTCCATGCCCAAGAGACGATCTTGAATGTACGCAAGCACGATCAAGAGCCGCTGACATGCGCAGCTTACAGACAACAAACTGTGTAGTTGGAGCGGGAGAGAAAAGGAGATGGATTAAGGTGGCCTCGGAAGCTTTGGCTGTTAAGAGTTTGCGACTCCAGGAGGAAGAGTTCTTAGCTGCGGAGGATGTCTCTCCCAAAATATGTCAAGACGATTTTTGAACGCGTTGACTGACTCCGCACTAACAACATCGGAAGGGAGTCTATTCCAAATGCTGACTATGAAATACGGAAAGAACTGCTGACTTAAGGTCCTTCTTCGAGCTTTATGCTTGAGTTTTTGACCGTTGTTTCGCAAGCTATCATTGAGGTCTCTTTCAAAGAGTCCCATTGTAGGTACATCGTTGAAGCCGTACAAATACTTGAATGTTTCTATTAGCTGCCCCCTGAGTCGTCTTTGCTCCAAAGAGATCAGACCCAGTTCTTTTAGGCGGCATTCATACGACTCATTTCGCAGCTGAGGTATCAATTTCGTTGCTCTGCGTTGGAGTCTTTCCATTGTATCGATATCTTTACACAGATGTGGTGACCAGAATTGAACAGCAAATTCCAAGTGTGGCCGCACTAACGCCTTGTACAAGGGAATGATGATGTCTTTGGACTTGTATTCAAGATTTCTGGTGATGAATCCCAGTACTCTGCTTGCCATTTTCACACTCTTGTCAACTTGCTGACTGTGTTGTAGCTTGTTTGTAATAGTGATTCCTAAGTCACGTTGTTGGGTGACAGTAGCCAATTCCGTCCCATTCATTTGCAGTGGGGGTGAAGGGTTCATCAGCCCTATGTGCATTACTGAGCATTTGTCGACATTGAAGCTCATCTGCCACGTTGCGCTCCATTTCATGAGGTGGTCAAGGTCTTGTTGGAGCTCTGCTCTTTTCGTGGCAGGATGACATAGTTTAGTATCATCCACAAATTTACTGATGTTACTACGGATGTTGAGATCGATACCATTGATGTTAATTGAGAACAGAAGTGGGCCATGAACAATTAACGATTCTCAAATTTAACTTGAAATGTACTTCATTAACACCATTGTTAATTAACGATTAAAGGGTTAACGATTCATTGGTCAGCTCTGGGAGCAGCAAACAGAATGAGAAGGCAACTAACACCGTGAACGCAACTCATCGGGCAGCTGCACGCTCAACGATCTACCGTCTCGCGGGGCAAACTCGCCCCGCCTGAAGTTATGAATTTTGAATACAAAGACAGGCCGAACATAATGACGGTTGTAACGGGAAGTCCGTTTCCTCCGACATGGCAGAGCAGAAAAGCTTTTCCTGAACTTGCTGCCCGTCGGTTATGCGAGGCAACAAAACATTTTACGTCAAATGCGAGCTTTAGAGCTGCAATAGAGCAGCAACAGCTGCAATCCATGCCCTAATTGTCGCTCCATTTTGGCGAAAAGAATCACCGCTCGAGTCCGTGTTGAGCAATAGGCAATTTCGCTGGCGCACGGAAGCCTCGTTCATTTTTGGCTTCGACATGAGGAAACTTTGGCAGCAGAAGGAAAACTGCCCTGGGGATCTGCCAGCGACCGACGGCTCCATTGGCTGTTGTTAGATACCACGCCGGCCCGAGCTGCGCTAACTGCCTTTTGTACTTTTGAATTTGACTGATGCTTACGTCAGAACAGCTTCTGCCTGATAAATACTTGAGTCAAAACGGCTTCTGCCAGATAATTGCTTTACGTCAGAACAGCTTCTGCCTGATAAATGCTTACGTCAGAAGGGCTTCTGCCTGATATATGCTCACGTCAGAAGGGCTTCTGCCTGATATATGCTCACGTCAGAAGGGCTTTGCCTGATGAATGCTAACGTCAGAATGGCTTCTGCCTGATAAATACTTACGTCAGAAGGGCTTCTGTTTGTCAAATGCGTACGTCAGAAGGGCTTCTGCCTGATAAATTCTTACGTCAAAAGGGCTTCTGCCTGATAAATACTTTTGTCAGAAGGTATTCTGCCTAATAAATACATTAGAGGGGCTTGTATCTGATAAATGCTTACGTCGGAAGGGCTTCTACCTAATAAATGCTTACGTCAAAAGGGCTTCTGTCTGATAACAGGTAGGATGGCCTCTGACCAACAAATTTCTAATGCATAGGCCAGGGTAGATTCTGTGTGGCTGACCTCAATGCATTCATCAGTATAATTTCTGCATGTCAAATACGTCACAGTGTCTTCCACTCAATGGCATTCAAAGAGTGCGCCAAAATGGATCCAGCTCGACAATATTCCATAAGTGCGCCGCAATGGCTACTGCTCGGCAACCAGCAATGCTTACATCTCACTGGTTTATGCCTTACAAATATTTGTTTATGTCAGGCTGGCTTCGGAGGAATACGTGCCTCCATTAACACGTATGTTGGCTGCTCTGTGCCCTGTCGATAAGAGCTTAACCTGTCTCAATGGTAATACAGTTTTTTTTTTACCCAAGAAAGGTTCCAACATCGCTATCATCGAAAATGTAGTTTTATAACCCCACTCCCCGCACATGACTGCAATAAGCAACGTTTCTGATTACAAAACGTTACAGACAAAGTCCTGTTAGAAACGTGCCAAAGAACTAACTGTGTAACGATAGCAAGCCTAGGATTCGTATGATCACCGAAGGTCAGCAGCACTGAAGGATCAGAGGTCGATTTTCAAAAAAAAAATCGTATTGTGTGGCCAGCACAGGCAGCAGCGTGCCGCTATTCGCACCTTTAATGAAGTAGATGACAGCTCACCGCAACCAATAATTGGACTGCTGCGGGTGTCTCTCACCCAACGGACGTGTCGCTCTCCCTGCCGACCAGCGGCTGTCCCCCGTCACTCACCGCTGGGGTCCGTTGCAGCAGCGCCGGGGATCTCTCCGCTGCTCCGCTATGTCTCCGCTCTAGCTTGCTTCACTTCATATTAGTTGTTCCCATGCTATAGGTCTGGTAGAAGTATCGAATTATCCTTATCACTTCTAACTCTTTTCTATGGACCACCACGTATAGTTACTCTCAGCCCACTGGACGGAGGTTCCTTGTTGTTCTTTACGGTACCGCTACCTGGGGGCACTGCACTTTATCTTCGGCTTCCTGTACCTCAAACGATCTGTACTACTTCTGCTGTGGCCTCACTGGACACCCTGTAACTCAGGTGCTTGGTACTCGACACCCAGTATTTCAGTTGCATGGTACTACACACAGTACTATACACCCTCGCTCCATACCCTATACTTGAGGTGCATAGAGCTTCACTTGCATGGTACTACACACAGTGTAACCTCACTCAACACGCTGCACCTCAATTGCATAGTACTACACACAGTGTAACCTCACTCAACACCCTGTACCTCAATTGCATAGTACTACACACAGTGTAACCTCACTCAACACCCTGTACCTCAATTGCATAGTACTAAACACAGTGTAACCTCACTCAACACCCTGTACCTCAATTGCATAGTACTACACACAGTGTAACCTCACTCAACACGCAGCACCTCTACTGAATGGTACCGCACAGCACATTCCTTCGCATGGACGCTGCACTTAGCCATGCGGCCCGTCCTCCCGTATCGGCCAACACGGCCCGTCGCCTGACAGCCTGCAGCAGCCATGCATGAGAACAGCCGCACGTCAGGGACACGGCTGTACGTCACACGACGCCCTGCCGTGTCGCAACAGTGCCCGGCCTTCGCCTCAGCTTCTCTTCCATTAATTTGCGTCAGGCAAAATTTGTTGAATGGCACGCGCTGCTTGCGGGGCCTGAGGAGCGAGGCTTCAATACCTGCAGTGATACGACCCTCGGGGCAGGCAGGTCCCTGGCACTTCGGCTCGAGCCTTTCGAATATTCTAAATTGAAAAGACCCACAGCTTCCAGCGGCGAAGCTGGCGAATGTATATCAATTTTTCCTGTAATTATTGAATGTTCTCGGCGCTTCAAAGAATGTGTCCACTGTAAGTTACATGTCTGGCATTATGTATCCTCCATTTCCTTAGAGCTTGGCGAATATATCTATCGATATTTTAATATCTCTGTCTAAGGGAGTGAGAGCTGTATGAGCGACGTGCTTGTGCACAACACAACATGTTGAGCTGTTATGCAGCATAGATGTTACTCAAGCCTACGCGGTGACATGAATAAGACTGAACACTATTTTCTCTCTTAGAATTGTTTAACTTTTTAACGAACTAATTTCTTTTCTCTTGAATCTTTACAGTTTGGTAGGAATAACATACAAGCACTGTTAATTTCTGAACAAGTACACTCGGGTTAGTTCGTTTAGGGGTAATTAATATGAGGCACTCTTATTGCAGCATGAATAGTATTGCAGCATGAATATTATTGCAGCATGAATATTATTGCAGCATGAATAGTATTGCAGCATGAATATTAGTGCAGCATGAACATTATTGCAGTATGATTATTGCAGCATAAATATTACTGCAGCATGAATATTATTGCAGCCTGAATATTATTGCAGCATCAATAATACTGACTGACGCAAGAATCCAAAGCAGTGAAACGAAATTTATGCTCAAGCTGCTTAACAAGTCATACTAGCGTCGTTTTCAGGAGGTTGTACTCAACCCGCTCGGACAAAGACGACTCAGGAATAATTAATATCAACATTCAGGGGCTTAAATGGTTTCAACAACGTCCTTACAGCGGGGTTTTTCGAGAGAGACGTAGATGTGTGCCTCCAAAAGTACGTAAATGACCTCAAACAGCAACATTGCAGAACTACTCAAAATCAACGGTTTCTCTCGTACTTCACAGTGAACATTTGGAACAGACTACCATCAGAAGTTAAAAGTCACCATGTTCAAAATCGTCTACACAAACACTGGGAGCATCGCCTTCCACAACTTCGAACTCCTCCTGCAGGACTTATCAACTCTTAACGCCTAGCATTATTACAACCCACTTTTATCCAATTTCTTCCATCACCTGATTGAACGTCTCTGAACTCCACGGATCTGCTCCAACTAATAACACTAGCACACTCNCCCCCCCCCCCCTTCTTGGCTGACTCTGTTTTTTTTTTTAGATCGCTGATTATTATTAGTATTTGGCATAACGGCAATTGTTAATAGACGCTATAGAGCTCGAGTCTAGGCTCCTTCTGGTAATGGACCTGTTGATCCGTGTACTGCCCACTATCTAATGTAAGCTAATTGTTACATGATTAAGATTGTGCGCCATTTGTTCTTTGAGAGCTGCTGGTGAACCAGCGACGCACCGAACCCATGGAGCGCCGGCGGTGCTGCTGCTGTTCAGGAGGTTGCACATCATTGATTTGAAATTTACGAAGCGCCATTTTGGGATTTATATTACATTCGTTCATGCGCAAAATTCTCCAAGAACTCGGTCAGGTTGACTAAAGTGTCCGGAGTCGACACATTGGCAGACTCCAGGTAAAACCTGCTAACAAAATATATCCGTTTAATTTGACATATTGAGAGAGGTTCCAGCAGTGGCCTTAAGGCTACGCTTTTCCAGTTGCAATTTCTGGCCGCAAACTGTCCACTTCAGCCGAAGATTTTCAGCAGTGCGAATCATTAGTGACTCAGCGGCAAAAGAAAGCTTCGTTGACTTTAGGAATTTTGGCTTGTGGAACTCAAAATTTGAGCAGGAGTCTTAGAGCTGCAGCGGAGAGCTACCGGCAGATGAGGCGAGGCTTTCGAATACACAAATTTCTCTCAAATGAGCAAAAAACGAATGCGTTTGGCGAAAGCTGCCAAACGCGAATGTGTCCGCCATTGTCCAGGCGAAGTCATTCCTCCTAAAAAATTAATTACTTTTCTGGCAGTTGCTGGGGATCCCAGCTTCTTTTTCTCCTTTCCAGTCTGCAAGTTTTGAGTAGTTTCCAGTCTTGCCTTTCATTCAAAACTGGGAATGAAATAAGCAGCATTCTTTTTTCCCACATGCCTTATAACGAGCTTTTAAGCGCCCGAAAAACTTGTCTAATTTTCTTCTATCGCTCGCGTCGCTGGATGATTTCGAGCTTACGTCTGAGGCGAGGAGCTTCTTTGGATTCTTGGCATCCTCACGTGATGCTTCCATAAGAGAGGCGTGCTGTACCGCTGGTATTATACTCTGCTGCTGCAGCTCAGCATGCCCTAGGTGGTTACTGCAGCATTAAGTGTATATTCTTCTTGTTGCTGCTTCCTTAGAAAAAGGGTGGCTTTCGCTTAACTTGTACGACAGCTTCTTGCAGCCTTCATGCAACGGACGGCGAACTGTGGCTCATTCTCAAGCAAATGCTACTTATAGACCGGCAAAGCAAAGACGTTCTAACGTAAACTGAAGTATCCCTATATTAGAGAGACTGTGGTACCTTGTGACAACGTTTTTCCTCTTTCAGGAATACAACTGAATAAAAGTCTTTGTAGCAAAGTAACGCTGCGTAGATTAGATTGAGTTAATAATGCCTTAAATTTTTCGGTGTTTTCAAAAACGCATCCACTGTGTCTACTTACATCAGATTTAAGCCGCTTGTTTACGGCTTGTTCACCCTTTCTGAATATATGCCGATGAATAAAAAAATGAATAACCTCGATCGCTGTAGAATTAATGGGTGTTAATTTTTTATAATTTAGTATAACCGTGGTAGCTAGTTTATAAATTTAGAAATAATATTAGAAGTGCTCAGAGCGTGCAGTAGACAAGTGGAAATTCTAGCTACATATCCTTGTCCCGCGGCCCGCAGCGCAAGTAAACATTTCGATACTACACTAAGTGCAGTAACTGCCAGTCCTTCGCCTCCGTCAGTAAGATAAGCTGATCCAGATGGCTGTACTTCTTTGGATCTTCAATCTTGACTCGTTGATTCGCTACTTTAGACTGGCATTAATCTCAAACTGACTAAGCTTGAGACCGCAGAAAGCTTAATCCGGTAAAACACAATCCCATTCTGGACCATTTTAAGAATAGTCAAACTTATACGTAACTGATGGAACACGATCAAAAATGATGAATCCAGCACTCAAAATTCAAATTCCAGACATGCTAAAGCTAAATTCTAGGTCTCTTACGGCGCGTTCGATTGATCACCGAAATTATGCCTTCGAGACTTGGTTGTCCGACACTTCAGGAATTTGAAGAAATTTCAATCGTGTTGCAAGTGTTACAAACAACACGATTACGTTGCGCCGGCTGAAAACTCCATTTTACGGAGCTTAGTTTAGTTTTTGGAAGTTTTAAGGGTTCCCTATTGATGGTTACTACCTGACACTCAGTTCAGCAGGTCGCAGCCCGCCCACCTGCCTGAAGGTTAGAAAAAGTTAAACCCCGTAGGCTTAATTTTAGCACCAATCGAACATACCTTATAACCGAGGCACAGTCAGCATTACACAGCGGTCTCAAAACTTCATCCATCGTATACTAAACTGCTTTAGCTCTTCAATGAGTATGATGAGAAGACACAACTTATTCCTTCACAGGGAAGCTAGAAAGTCTCTCTGCTCCCTTGCGAGCGCAACAGCGATGTCCTGTCATGATACCTTCCCGTTTTGAGTTTGTAACCATGGGATGACGAATTAATCAATAATACTAGTAACTTGGCACAAGCTAAATACATATTAACTCCTGCTGGACAATGAACCAACAGAGAAAACGTTGGATAATCGAATGTCGATCCTCTCTCGTGGCTTAGTAGTTACAGCTGCTGCTGCTACCCTCACTGTCACGAAACGGCATGTCACGAAACGGCTACCCTCACTGCCAGGAGAAAAATGCATGTGAAACCTTCACCTTGACTCGGTCCAGTCCTCTAAATTTGATTCCATGCCGGATAGGCGGTACAGTAGCATAGTATACCGCTGATCATAAATGGTAGACTATAATTTACTAGCTAGTGCGGCACTATTCACAAATCTGACTCCTGCAGGAAACATCTTTCTCGTTTGCCGCTCCTGAGCAACCCTGAGATCCGCCAGCCCGCGGCTTCAGTTAGAAGGAGGCGCACGGCTCAGCAACAGTAAGGAACACTTCGCTTTTATCTCCCCTCGCCATAGATATTCAAAGTGGAGGACACGCCCGCCTTCCAAACCCTAGCAAAGATTCGGCCTTAGTTCAATAATGCGCAAGAATCCTCTTTGCCAGAAGAGCTCAGTAAGGAATCTGGCTGTAAATGATGAGAGTCCTTGCAGTCTCTGGAGTCGCACTCGATCCCAGTGAGGGCTCTTCTCTCAACCCTTCGTTGAATGGAAAAATTAGTGTAACACGGCAAGGGAATTAGGCTCTCGTTTCTTGAGATTCTTCTGCCATTGTGAGCGGGCTCAGTGGAACGAAATAACGAGCTTATGCAAGCAAGTTCTTTTGTGACCGAAATGGAGGGACGCGAGTGGCAAGACCTGGAGTCTGCAGGCTGATGGTGCGATCGGTGCGGAATGTCCCGTATTTGGAGGTCTATAAAAGCTCTCATTTAAATGTATATGCTGTTCGTCCTTCTGTGTCTGCTGTTGGGGGCCGAACATTTGATGAAATTTGCTTATTTGGAGACGATACACAACTGTAATGAATCGTACTTGTATATACCTTGTGATGTGAGCGCGCACAATTGAATGTAATTTCCAAGTAAATAATTGTTATTGCTTGCCGAGTCCTTGCGAGGGTATCGAAGATTTGCAGTAACTGCAGGACAATATCCAGGACGGGTAGCGACAGTGAGACAAGTACTGTGTTTTTACCTTCACACCATAAAGGATAGACAGTATGTACTTATGCCATATAAACTATATGAGGTGATCAAAGTGTAATACTTTTGTTTTTTTTTTTGTTAAGTGTGCATCATAACGGTATTTTCCTCAATGTCCATCTAAATTACAGCTTTTGACTCTGCTTATTACCTCCGCCAGGGAGAATATGTTAGGTAGAATTTGTATGTTTATCTGTCTATCATCAAGAAAACTAAAAAGTTTTGGACGGATTTTACGAAGTTTACAAGAATTGTTAGGTATGTTAGGAGGAAGAGATGATCAACTTTTGGTGAAGATCTGTCCAGCCGTTTGTTTGTCTCTTTTTTCTTGGGAACATAACATAAAAAGTAATAGACTGATCTTTAAGAAATTTTCAGGAATTGTTGGAATTGTTACCAGAAGAATTGGCCGAACTTTTATGTTGATCTCTTTGTTTGTTTGTCTCCATATTTATTTGTATTTGTCAAACATATAACTCAAAAAAGTCATAAACGGATCTTAGTGAACTTTTCAGACCACGGAAAAACTACTGAGATTTTTTAAAATTCTCAGACCTCGCGTTAGCAGCTCAGGACTTAGTTGTGTGGAGTATTTTTGAGAGCAAAGCCTGAACATGTAATTAGTACAAAGTTCTTGCTCTAGACATCACGTTCGAGAAATGTTGCGCCCATACCTCACTAGGCACCATACCGTCACTGGTAGTAAGATCACCGTAAAGTTAAGATCTGTAGCGGCACTAACGGGTGATAATTGACAAGTGACGTTTAAGTTGTAATTTATTATTTTTAAAAGTACATGTAGGTTAAAAAGTTGTCATTAACTTAAGTGTCATGAATTGTGCTGTTCATTGGTTTAGATACATTTTTGAGCTTACAGTCCATCTGATCATCCTGAACCTGCTCTATCTTACCCCCACACCTTCATTTCGATCGCAAGCACTCGTAATTCGCTTGCATCAGAGCTCTATAATTAGCAGCAGAGATCTTGTAGCGGCACATTGCTGTAATAAGCGATGGATGACACCCACATGCCTCGCTGTCGTGCCGACCCTCAGATATTTATGTCCGCTCTAATTTCTTCCTAATAAATCATAGCTCTGAGTTTATTGCAACAATTTCTCGAATATTTATAGGCTGGGCAACAACTGCTCCGCTTACACGCAATTACGATAATGAACGGCTGGTATCGTGCGGGGACCGTCATCTCAGTAATGCTTTATCGCTCGTGCTGCCTGCGTAAAGCTCTTAGGAGCATGGAATGAGACATAGGTCGTCGGGTTACATTAGTTCGGTTCGTGTATCGTGCTTCATACTAGTCCTGCTCGATTTTCATTATATGTTCTTTTTTCCATCATCAAAATGTATTTATAATCTTGTTGCTGTTCTTGTTTTTTCCGATATGTCGCCCGGCACTTGGGGATGCTCAGTGCAGGGGCTTCTTGCCCCGCTCCCGATAAATTTTACAGGTCCTCTAGCCATCGCTGCCTGGCTGCCATTACTTCCAAAACAGAAACTTGACTTTATCCATGCCAGGATGTGTTACTTTGCTGCAAGGCTCTTTGTCCTACGGTACTCCAGAGAAGAAACAGCTTTTGTAGCGAGGCACCGCATCCTGATACAGATAAGACTAAAACCTAAAACTAGTAACAGATAAGGTGGTCCGTGTGTTCCCTGACCATGGCAGCAGATAACAGCAGGATTCAGCATATAACTATCAGCGGTGTCAAGTTAGCCTGCGTAAACAGCTTTAATTGTGTATCTGGGACATCTACTGGATGACGATGGTGCAGACATTGCACGGCAGGTGAGGCGCTTAAATGCCCATTGCCCAGGTAATCTGATATTACAGCATTTTCCTAGGTCTTCACTGATTTAATTATTCAAAGCGTATTGTATGTATCACTGTCCAGCCTATTGTAATTTTCTTTGGGCTGAATTCACGAGACATGCCATTAATAAATTTTGTGTTGCGCATAATAATATATTTTTCGGAGGTTGGTGGGTGTCCCAGGTACACATAAGCTAGTGATATCTTAGCCTTGTATGGGGCAAAATGTCTCAAAATTCTTGCTCGTAAATGTACAGATGAGCGTGGCAATTTTTGAAGGCCCGTTGCTTCAAGGGATGCGCTCTAACCCACAGTATCAGATTTCGGCGCACAAGCAGCGATGTGTTAAGCTGCTGATCTGAATAACCTCTAGCTGCTGTGTCTAGCACCTGCTACTGTATAAACGTTCTCTGTTGCTGCAAGCAGATGTGAGCTGATTTAGTTAGTATCTCTCCACTCTGTTTTCTTAATGTTCCTTTATACAGGGAGTTGGAAAATTCAGCGCAAATATTTTAACCATAAGTAAAGTCGTCATAGTCCTACTCTGTGGTGTAATTTTAGGCAAAATTCAGCTTTTTAAAAAAGTTACATCATTTTTAATTTGTATTCAGAAAAACTATTTTCGCTGTAAAAAATTCCATTTTTCAACCGAGTTTGATGAAAATTGGTAGCAAAGTAAATCTTCCAAAACTTTATACGCACATGTTGTCAAAATTTGAAAAAAGTGTAAAATAACTGGGAAAATGACGTTTAAATTCAAAATAGGCTAAACAAATTAATAGACACACTCGTGAAAAACAAAATTCCTACGATGAATACCTATTCCAAGACCTCTCAGATGAGGTAATGCATGCCAAAAAATAATCAAATTAAGTGCATTTGCCAGGACGAAAACTGATATAAGTTCACCAGTATTGACGCGCACCCGCATGTTGTCCTGTCACTGCACCAGAGAGGCAGGACTAAACGAGCGTCAGTGCTGCGGTAAGTGATTTTACTACGTTTGAAAAAGATTTTTGGATAAAACACAAGTTGTANTTACATGCATTAAGTGTGGGCAATCTTTTACTGTAGATCAGACACTTTATATTCGTTATTTTTGGTCCGTTGGTTGTGAAACTCGCACAGTATACGTAAAATTGAGTTTAAAGAACATTTTATTGATGATAATTTTTCGATTTTTGAACTAGTTTTTAAAGAAATGTTGATATGATACCCTCTGGAAGTATAGAAATGTTTGTCGACACACAAAACGATCTTGAACTCAAAAATAGCTGTGAATCTAACCTAACCTAGCCTAATCAAAACAAACCAAACCCTTCCTAACCTAGCCTAACGTCACCTAACCTTACCTAACCTTACCTAACATCTCTACACTGATCACCTATCAACTGCCAAGAGTCACAGCACCGGGCCAGCCCTGCACGTCACGTAGGCTTATTATCGTTAAAAAATAAGAGGGTGCCATATCTACATTTCTTTAAAAACTATTGCAAAAATCGAAAAATTATCATCAATAAAATGTTCTTTAAACTCAATTTTACGTATACTGTGCGAGTTTCACAACCAACGGACCAAAAATAACGAATATAAAGTGTCTGATCTACAGTAAAAGATTGCCCACACTTAATGCATGTNGTGTTTTATCCAAAAATCTTTTTCAAACGTAGTAAAATCACTTACCGCAGCACTGACGCTCGTTTAGTCCTGCCTCTCTGGTGCAGTGACAGGACAACATGCGGGTGCGCGTCAATACTGGTGAACTTATATCAGTTTTCCTCCTGGCAAATGCACTTAATCTGATTGTTGATTGGCATACATTACATTATCTGAAAGGTCTTGAAATAGACTTTCATTGTAGGAATCTCGTTTTTCACGAGTGTGACTATTAATTTGTGTAGCCTATTTTGAATTTGAACATTATTTTCCCACTTATTTTTCACTTTTTCCAATTTTGACAACATGACATGTGCGTATAGAACATGGGATGGTTTACTTTACTACCACTTTTTATAAAATTCGTTTAAAAATTGAATTTTTTACAGCGAAACTTGTTTTTTGGAATAAAAATTACAAACGCTGTCACTTTTTCAAAAAGTTGAATTTTGCCAAAAAAAATCCATCACAGGGTACGGCTATGATGATTTTACTTGTGGTTAAAATAATTGCACTGAATTTTCCACACTCTGTACAGCTTTTAACTTTATATGACGTTTCTTTACTTAAGGCCCACCAGGCCTATATGAAAGCCTGTTATTATATTGATAGTTGAGTTCTTGTTTAAATTTTTATTATGATCGTTACCAAGGAGGTTATTTTTTCGTCCGGTTTGTCTGTTTTTCTGTCTGTCACCAAGTTAACACAAAAAGTTATGAACGGAATTTAACGAAATTTACTAGGATTGCAAGGTATAATAGGAGGAATAGATGATTACATTTTGGGGAAGATCCGTCCATCGGTTGGTTTGTTTGTTTGCTTGTGTGCCTCATTTTTACCTCCGCCAAGGAGGTTATGTTTTCGTGCAGATCGGTTTGTTCGCTTGTACGTTTGACTAATGTTTGCCATAATGTTTGTTAGCAGCATAACTCAAGAAGTTATGAACGTATCTTTAAAAAATGCAGAAACTGTTAACACTACCAAAAGGCACAAATGACTGGATTTTGGAGTTGATACAAAAAATCGTGGTTTCGGAGCCAGTTTAAATTTTTCATTGCCGTTGCCTGACTTGGCGGAGGTATGCGCTATCAGAGTGCTCTAGTTAGGGCTGCTAGTCCCTTTGCTAGGCTCGGTACTATATTTCGGTGCTTTTGTTTTGATGCTATTGATGTCTGTAGGCATAGACTCAGAGTATATTTTTATGTATTTTCCCTGTGCGTGACCTCCTCCTTATGTTACTGGACCCCATGACCAGTGTAATATTGTTGCTTACGATATACTTGTAGGCATATTTGTGAACCTATTGTGTTCTCTATAAAAGGAATTGTTATTGTCATAAGTGAAGAATATTATCATAGCATATTATTGTTTACATAATTTATTTCAAGCATCATTAAAAATTCCATTAATTTCATCAAAACTAGCGTCATAACCTGTGAGCCAGATGTGAACTGCACAGATAGTTTTCTACAACCTGCCATATTTTGATGACGACATCGTACTTTCTCAGTTGCTGGAGTGCGACCATCAAAATACACTGCGCAGTCTCGCTGCTGACAGCCTGACTGACAGCGCAAGCCTAGCAAGAAATACGTTACCTCTGGTGTTAATTTCATAAGTAAAATGCTACTAATCGATCATTGCTTTGCTACCTAATGTCTAATAATAATGATGAACATCGGTGGATAATATTATTATTCGCTATCATTTTATTTGGCATACGAGTGATGCAATAATCCGTTTAATGCTGGAAGCGAACCCTTTAGTGCATGACTTCACTATTATTATTATTATTAAAACTTCACGCTTGAGCTCCCACGGACAGGTAATTCAAACCAAATGAAGCATTTGCAACATCTGGAAGCCCAAAACGCTGCTAAAGGAAATCCAGCAAAAAACCATTAACAGCCGACATAAAAGCCTGCAGGCCAACACGACCAAAAGCCGATGCAGGCAACAAATTCCAAACTTTAGCCGACCAGNCTCTCCCAAAAACCTTGAGGGCAGGGAGAGAAGAATACAACCAATGCCTCTCATTATTGTACACCTTATGAAACATACATAGCTCAGCTACTCTTCTCCTGTGGGACAGGTTCACCAGATCATTATCAGCACGCAGCCTGCTGGCTGAACTAACAAGTCGGTCCAACAGACGCAAGTGAGTATCTGCAGCTGAAGCCCAGACTGGAAAGCAATACTCTAACACAGGCAGCAAAAAAGCATAAAAACATTTGCGGACAACCTGACTGTCACCAAACACAGAATTCACCTTGCGCAGGAGCCCAATCTTAGTGGAAGCACGTGACACCAACCTTCTAATATGCGGCTCAAAAGTGAGCTTCCCATCAAGACAACACCTAGAATCTCCAATGAGCTAGACTCCTAAAGCAAAGTGTCACCAATCTCCAGTTGGGGATGCTGCGGTAAAAGTGTCCGAGACCGACAGACAATCATCGACTTGGTCTTACTGGCATTCAGCTTCACACTCCAGGCCGAGCACCATGCACTAATGCGCGACAAATCCCTTTTCAGAGATTGAGCGACAGCATCACGCAGGCGAGGAGCACTCTGAGAACGCATACTTCCGGCAAGCAAGGCAACGGTAACGAAAACTTTAAATTGGTTCTGAAACCAAGATTTTCTTTTCATCAACTTCGAAATCTAATCATTTGTGTCTTTGGATAGCATTAACACTTTCTGCAATTATCTTGAAGAGCCCCTTATAACATTTTTGCCAACTGTCAACACATATTATGACAAATATAAGTGAAACATACAAACGAACCGACCGATCTGCACCAAAATTTAATCATATATGTCTTTTAACACTTCCATCAACTCCTGTAAATTTCATAAAGAGCCATTTAGAACTTTTGGAGTTATTGCGCTATTAAGCACAAAATCAGACACAGCAACAAATACACGAACGAACAAATCATCACAAAAGTTTGGTTATTTATCTTCGTGATAAACCTAACAACTAATGTAAATTTCATGAAAAACCGTCGATCACTTTTTGAGTTATGGCATTGAGAAAAATGAGGCAAACAAATAAAGGGATGAACGGATCCTCACCAAAACTAAATCATCTGTTCCTCCTAACACACTAAACAAAACTTATAAATTTCATCCAAATCCGTCCATCACTTTCTGAGTTTTATTGATGACAGACAGTTAGAATAACAGACAGATAAACCCGGCGAAAATATAAACTCCTTGGCGGAGGTAACCAATCGTTTACTATAGAAATAACACTCTTATGAACGTATACTATATGATATAATCTGTAGTGAAGGGGTATTATCTTAGCATTTCTAGAATTTGAGTGAGTGATTAGTGCAATAATTATACCTTTGTACAAAATTTGAATGGCCCTTGAAATTTATGATTTAAGAGTCAGTAGAAAATAGCGCTTGTACTGAATAGCATTTTCGAGTATAAGTTGAGGGTGAGATAAGAAATGAACAGTACCATGTAATTGTTGTCTTTGCTTTGTAACTATGGTGCATATGATTATTGTAGTTCCTTATTTAGGCTGCCTAATATTCGCATGTGACATCAACATATTACTGACATATGAAGCCATGTGTTCCACAAGTGAGAAAATCACTTCAAAAGGGCACGTTCTCTATGGTAAGGCTATATTCTACTTTGCAGTTTGGTATTTTTGATATGTGCGTAATAATTCTACGGTGTTTTTTTACGTGAGCGTGATTGTATGAGAACAAATAAAGCTGTTAAAGGTGTTATGAGCAGGCAGTAGTTGAGGCCGAGAAATAGCAAAGAATATGATGATGTATCTTAGAATTTAGCCCACAGTGTAAAAAAAAATGCCGGTGCTTAATTCTTTCTTTTATTTGTTGTTGAGTGTCGAAATAATTTTGTTTTTCTTCATCATTAGATCTGCTGCGTGGCGGCCCAGCCCAAATTTCGTAGCTGTTAGACTTCTCTTCAGATCTTCAGTGCCTCGAAAAAGCTCCTTTAGAGCCTGGCGAGCGCCTAATGAAGCTCTAATAAATGGAAGGAAGGCGTCGTGGCTGCTTCAGTGTGCTGCTGTTGATGGCCACTGGCTCAGTGGGTCTTGACCTCAGTGGCCTCAACTGCCTCAGTCTTCTGGTGCTGATGGCCACTGGCTCAGTGGGTCTTGACCTCAGTGGCATCAGCTGCTTCAGTCTTCTGCTGCTGATGGCCACCAGCTGAGAGGGTTTTGACCTAAGTGGTCACTGTTGCTTCAGTCTTCTGCTGCTGATGGCCACCAGCTCAGAGGTTTTTGACCTCAGTGGTCACTGTTGCTTCAGTCTGTCGCAACTGATGGGAAAACAAGTTTTTGTTTCAACTTCTCTCGCTCCACAATAAAAGCAGTTTTGCTCTCAGTACAGAGTCTGATTCAATGTAACATTTCGCCATCGTAACTCGAATTACGTCGTCATTTCGTTTATGTTTTGCATAACGGGCACAAAAGGGTCCTGGTGCGCTGCTGCTGCTGCCGCATTGCAAAGCAGCTTTTAATTTGCCTACGCGAGCGTTATCTCACTAGCGGCCGCCATGCACAGCCGCCATCTTGTCTTGCCTATCTCCCTGCGAGCGCTCCATCTCGCACCAGCTCGACCGCGCTGATTACGGCGAGTGCCTCCTGCGCTCATTTCTGATGTGAAGAAAAATTTCGCTAGTGGGTCAGCGCGCAATTCTTGACAGCGCTGAAAAATTGCGCCTCGGTCATGAGCTGCAGAACTGCACCGCTGAGACCAATGGAGACTGAACGCAAGTCGCTGCAGCATTTATCTGCTGATAACTGCCGTGCTGCTGCTGCCGTGCTGCTGCTGCTGCCGCTGCTCCGAGTCAGCAAATACATCACTGGACCGTTAGGAATTGTGCTGCCTGCTTATTGCTCTCCCATGATAAACTTTCTCGTTGCGAAGCGCATGCATATCCAGAGCGACGCGAGCTCCATCTGCAGAGTCATGAAAAGTTTCCTATTGTTGCAGCTGCCGGCAGTAAAGTGTGCTTGGCAGAGAGAAATGTCGGTTCATTTCCTCGCAACTCGGATAAATGAACCATTAGGGTGAAAATAAAATTCATCAAGTAGCGATAGCAATGCTAAACAAAAGTGCCTCATCTTGGTGCCCAGCTCTGCAGTGAACGTTGCTCTTACTTCGCATGGCCCAAGTCTCGATGGCCAATCACGGTGCGGGCAGCGCTGTGGGCCCAGATAACCCTGCCAATTTGGGCAGAAAGTTATGCAAATGCTGAAACTTTAATAGACTCACGTTAATTTTACATGTGAAATTTGCGAGGTTACCGCACATGTGACATTGGCGCTCCAACTGTTCCGTTCCCAACGCTCAGCTGCTGGAGCGTTTCCGTTGCGACCGCGGTGTTCTCCAGTAGCAAGCTGCAACCAATTCTTCCTGTCGTCTCGAGCTCACAGTAATATTGTCACAGCTTATAGGAAGCTCGGACTCCTGCCGCTGAGAGCATTGCTGCAGTGGTAGTAGAGTCACATCAGTTACAGTGACTTAAAGTCTACGGAGAAACGTCCGAAAATTTAACTTACTCGTCTCAGTCTTTTCTAATATATTCGAGTTAAAAGCCTAAAACATAGTATCTATTTTACATATAAATATAAATCTATTCCGCTATAATGATTTTATGTGAATGGAAATGGTCTGTAATATCTATATGAAACTGCTATTCCGCTATAATGATTTTATATGCATGACAATGCTCTACAATATCTATATGGAACTGTTGAGACTCGTCAGGACACATCCAGATCACGACTCAATGTCAAGATGCTGCGTGTAGCAGACGGGTGAGTGCGTCCCATTTTCATCAGTGTTTGCATTCGCTGCAATATTATGAAAATTTATGCCTCTTTCCTTTCAAGTTATGCTAAGAATGCTACCCTCCTATTTACTCTGAACTAAAGCGTTCACTTCTCCGGCTGCCGTCCATTTGCTCTTCTATTCAGCACTTCAATCATCGCTGTCCCCTTTGCAGTCCCCCTCTCGCAGTCTATATGTTTCTGACACGCTCATATCTACCGCCGCCTCACGTCTACTCCCCCTTGCCTTTCCCTCCTCTTATTTTGCTCGTCTCGCCTTTCAATGGCGGCGCTTCCCCTTATTGCACACCACTTGCCGACCCTCGTCTCTCTCCCACAGGTATTATGTGTTATGAAGCACGCATGCGTGTTTGTGCGTCATCTCTTGCCACTCTGTGCAGACGCTACCAGAGGTAATTATGCATAAAATAGCATGCTCCTACTGTTATATCATTGAATTTCTAAACATTTTCATTCTCAACTATCATAGGTCGGTCATACAAATCTTATTACATATGTTCTCACCAATTGTGCTACGACAGAAATAAGTGAATCCTTATTTTATCAATTGAAAATTCATACTTTATGAGCAATCTTGTCTCTCATGTCTCCAGCAACAGATAGGAAATACTACTGACACCCTTACAAGTTACTCACACTATGAATTCTGGTGTCAGTAACATCTGAAACGCTTCTTAAGGAGCACGCAAAAGGTAGTCGTATTTAATTTGAGGGCTATCTTCATGAGCACAATTTACTTGTGGGACATATATCTACGCTGCCATTTGGTATATATATATATGTCTCATAGCCTCAGCCTCATGTGTGGCTGGCTGCAAGTACAGAAGTGTGTGTAGGGGGGGGGGAAGTCTCCATGCTAAGCCCCATCAGGGCGCTATCGCTTCGTCTGCGTGTTATGTGACCTCGCACCTAAAAGTTCTCATAATTAATTGCCATTCATAAGATTAATTATGCCTCATTACCTCATCACTGAAGTTGTTTGCAATTTGCACGACTTGTTTGGGAAAATTTGGTGCGCTGAGGGAAGCAAATCAGCGCCGAGGCACAAAAATACATCAGCGCTCGCTGCGAAATGCATTCAATTTCAAGGTAATTAATTTTACTGAGTCGGCCTAGTGAGCCACAACAGGGCAATTACAGGCCTTTATTAATATTTAAACAGACGGAAATACGGAGCTGAGAGCCAGCAGCTGCTGGGATACGGAACTGAGAGCCAGCAGCTGCTGGGATACGGAGCTGAGAGCCAGCAGCTGCTGGGATACGGAACTGAGAGCCAGCAGCTGCTGGGATACGGACCTGAGAGCCAGCAGCTGCTG
>LQNS02276924.1:1836969-1855396 GCA_001587735.2 Parhyale hawaiensis | reverse complement strand
TCCTGCCTCCATAGGCCTACTACTGTCCTGCCTCCATAGGCCTACTACTGTCCTGCCTCCCTAGGCCTACTACTGTCCTGCCTCCATAAGCCTAGTACTGTCCTGCCTCCATAGGCCTAGTACTGTCCTGCCTCCATAGGCTTACTACTGTCCTGCCTCCATAGGCCTACTACTGTCCTGCCTCCATAGGACTACTACTGTCCTGCCTCCATAGGCCTACTACTGTCCTGCCTCCATAGGCCTACTACTGTCCTGCCTATTTCTGCAGTTGCATAGTGACACTGACTGTTATTTATAGAAAATTACAAGCAGTCAACAAATTTGGGTTATGAGTTGCAAAATTATCAAAGATAATGTTTCATAACATTGGAACCAACATTTGCGCTTTAGCTCTGTACGCCATGAAATCTTCGAATAGGGCTGGACGATTGACGTAGTGCTTCAGAAACTCATTTGCGTCACAATTTTTTTAAGAGATTCCAGTTTCAGCGGCAGCGCTCAGGGGTGACTTACTTATTGATATTGCGAGGCTCGCGAAATAGCCCAATCCACTCTGGACTTACTGCCGCTCGCAACCAAGAGATGTTCCTAGAGCAGGTAATTGCTCATACCGTCTCTGTATTACGTCCCCTAGGCAGCATCGCTCACAGTAAAAAGCGAAAGATAGGAACCGTAACACGCCATCAGCGTAACACAAAGTTCATTATTTGGCGGTCCGGACCAATGCTTATCGGTCTCACTTGCGAAGCGCGAGTCCTGGTCAGAAATGGCGTTGACGCAACTGCAACGAAACATGCGCATGGCTTCACCGTCCGGAGTGCAGGACTGTTCACCAACATGCCCCATCATTCTCGAAACGTTGCTCGCACTGAAGCTGTGAAGTTTAAAAATTTACTAGGCTTGTACTTACTGAAGGTGCCATACAAACCAGTCGTAGGCGGTTACGAATAATGTGGGAATGATTCGCTACTGGCCCTCCCGCTGGTCACGGAATGCAGTATCACCTCTGCGTAATAAGAGCGGCGTGTAAAACGTCACCTAGACGTCGCCCGAAGAATATTAAAAAAATTTAAGGGTATTCGAGGTAGGCATCAAGCTCCGTTGAATACTCACTTGACGAAATGGCAGTCGCTACAACACACCGTCTCCGTAACCCTCAGCACACAGCTCTCACTCTCGGCGATACTGACTATAGCGTTACTTTTCATTACGATAATTCCACGTAAACTGCACCCAATGAGACAAGGGAAGTCTAGAATGGAGGAAAAGTGGTGCGAGGATGCTGCTATTAAATAGTCCATGTCATATTTGCCCTACGAATGCGTGCGAATGGGTTTCCATTACGAGTGCGCTGTCATGTTGATTTTACCTTGACGTTTATCACACTGAATAAGCCAAAATAAGCCTTTTCTCGTGTATCTAACATGGCGACGACATGAACATCAAACTCGACACTGCAATATTCAGGCTCTGTATCACCAAGTCGACCGGTGGTAAAGCCGTATAGTTGCTAAACCGCGAAGTGGCTTTAGATTCTCAAAAAGTAGCCGCAACATTCAAACGAAAACGCCTAAACATTTTGCACAGCGTTGCTATTAGAACGATTCTGCACCAGGTGTCAACATGTTTAGTGGCATCTCTTGGCATCTCTTGGCAACACCCACCACAGACATGCTGTTGTCTAATACGGCAATAGCAAGAGACTTTACCCCCAAGCTCAGCTTTGCACGTCCAGTTGTGTGACGCTTAAAGGCAATTATATGAATGAAAGTGCAGAAGTGCTTTCAGTGTCGACTATAATTAGTGCAGTGCAGTATTCTTTTTTTTTTTCGTCATTGATTCATCCAGCACTGTTGCAGAGAGACCTGCTGGTCGGTGTATTATAGCAAAAGGCTCTTCATGGACCAATCATAGCCACCACGTTAGCACAAGCCCCTCCCCCTCTAACTATCTTTTTGTTAGAACACCAAACACAGTCTGAACGTGTGAATTTTGTGTTACATCGATGGCTTGAGATGATTTTTTTTTTTTTGTTCTTGCGGCGATCGTCGTGACGGTTTATTGTTGTAGCTGAATATATTTTCTATATTTTTATTGCAACTCCACCAGTAGTGACATATTCCTGCTGTAGCTTTGTTGCGTCACTCCATTAGTACGGACACTTTCCGTTATCACTGTGACCCGCAACAGTTCATGGGAAGAACGTTGGAATAACCGTGAGTGAGGAGACAATTTCCTTTTGATGTTTGAAGAAGGAAATATAATTTAGTGATTCAACTTTACAAAAGCAGTTCAGTTTTTGAAGCGTTCTAAAACTTGCGAGTGGTGGCTTAAGATTTTCTGTAGTTAACCTTCCAATGAGAAGGAAAAAACAAGGGTTATGTACAGTTATGTGCATTGCATGAAATAATAGCATAAACTTCGCTCATTAAATATATTGCTGCAGTACCTCGCCAGCATCAAAACAGACTCGGAAGGAGAAGGGGTCTGTGGACCCCTCTTTCTGCAAGTACGCGCAACCAAATAACCCACGGCTGTAACCATGACAACAGTGAAATACGCGGGTCAAATGAAGCCGTATTGCTCCCAGACACTTGGTGGATCTTCTGGCACTAGCGGCACTAGCAAGCAGACTATTTTTAGTCACATTAGGAAGAAACTTTTCTCTGTGTACCGTCGGCTCCGAACACAGCGAGATACTTCATGACGGTTGCGCTCGGGCGGGCTGCACTGCTCTCCCGCTGTGCTGCCAGCACCGCATGACTTCCGGCCGCTTGGACGTGCGCTGCGTCCTGCTGCTGCTGCTGCTTTGCTAGAGTCTGACCACACCATGTCTTTGTCTGCATTGTGAAGCATCCACAGCATTGTGAAGTATCTGCGGCATTGTGAAATATCTACCGTATTGTGAAGTATCTACAGCATTGTGAAGTATTCACGGCATTGTGAAATATCTACCGTATTGTGAAGTATCTACAGCATTGTGAAGTATTCACGGCATTGTGAAATATCTACAGCATGTGAAGTATCCATGGCATTATGAAGTATCTACAGCATTGTGAAGTATCCACAGCATTGTGAAATATCTACTGTATTGTGAAGTATCTACAGTATTGTGAAGAATCCACAGCACTGTGGAGTATCCACAGCATTGTGAAGTATTCACGGCATTGTGAAATATCTACCGTATTGTGAAGTATCTACAGCATTGTGAAGTATTCACGGCATTGNATCCACAGCATTATGAAGTATACGCAGCATTGTGAAGTATACGCAGCATTGTGAAGAATCCACAGCATTATGAAGTATACGCAGCATTGTGAAGTATCCACAGCATTGTGAAGTATCCACGGCATTATGAAGTATCTACAGCATTGTGAAGTATCCACAGCATTGTGAAGTATCCACAGCATTGTGAAGTATGCACAGCATTGTGAAGTATCCACAGCATTGTGAAGTATCCACAGCATTGTGAAGTATACGCAGCATTGTAAAGTATCCACAGCATTGTGAAGTATCCACAGCATTGTGAAGTATCCACAGCATTGTGAAGTATGTACAGCATTGTGAAGTATCCATGGCATTATGAAGTATCTACAGCATTGTGAAGTTTCTATTTAACTGAACATTTTGTCGAGGCCTCTGCATGACCTCTTACGTGTCTGTGAACCTTGTCCTTTGATGAACAATTTGTCTAATTGCCTAATTGCTAATGCTGAGCACCCGGGGACATAAACGAACTAATTTGACTTGCAATTTACTTTTGAAGGCAAAGGTTGGAGCGTAAATTTGCAATTCTCTCTTAATTAAAGTCTCGCCACTGGCTAGTAGACTTCAGCAGACATGCTTTTGTGTGCTGTGTCCGCCGAGGGATGGCTAACTTAATGACGATAATAACTAATAATAAAGATTATTGATACACTCGAAAAAACAAACAAAAATGCAGAGGGATCTTACTCAAACGTGCAATAAGCCCATAGGTAGCCATTAGATATTTGGGCCATCTACAATGTTTGAAGCAGTTTCCTTTCTAACGAGATGTCTGATGATATTCAGTTATTTTAAAACATACTGCGATAATCAACTGCTCGAATAAGCTACTATGAGACACAACTATCGATCACATTGAAAGAAAGTAAGCAGCAGGTGACAAATCACAAGCCTGCAGGCAAGTTGTATAAAGGGCACAATTGTGTACAATTTTTTTCTTCCTTGATAGATTCTCACTGCAGTGAATGATTACAAGCACACGAATCATATACTTACAGCAGCCTAAACTGAAGCGAGCGACAGCTGTGCTCTCTTCGCGACACTGTGGGGCTCTCTCAGGTTTTATCGGTGTAGGTAAGTGCCTCACAAACCATTGTTGTGGAGGTTGAGCTATGCTGCGAGCCGTGCGTTTTCGCGAACACTCACCACAAAGGTAGGTAAGTGCCCAATACGCCTCCCACGTAATGTCAGCGTTCCGGTGTTGCCTAAAACTTGTAAGTTGTGAGAGAGAATAATAAAGGAAAACGCTCTTGTTTACCCACAGTTCGGTTAAGTAATTTGGGCTAGCAATAAGCGTCGCCATGGCTGCCGTGAAAGACTGCAATTTGTACGAGAACTAACACAGTTCAGGAGTTATATCATAAGCACCTATAAGCAGTTCAGGAGTTATATCATAAGCACCTATAAGCAGTTCAGGAGTTATATCATAAGCACCTATAAACTTTCAGCAGGTGCTTCTCTGAAATTAGAGTCTAGCGCTTATTATACAAGACCTGGCGAGACGTGCGATATTGCTTGGGAGAAATCTTTACAAAACGCTTTACTGCCTCAGATTCTAATCAGCTTCTCATCTTGGCTGGCAAGTTTGTTAGAACTTGGATTGCAAAAGTTTGCTTTTACAACTGCTCGAGTTTGTGAGCCTCAATATCTCGAGCGGGCGTCATTTCATCGAGCAGTTCCAATGAGCCAAGGCTGCAGGGACGCTCCAGGACTGGAGTCTTTCCAGCCTCAAGTGTCTCCTGCCAACACCGACACCTGAGGTGTCATTTGAGACACTTCCAGGCTCAGTGTCGCAGTCGCAGTCTGATTTGCTCTTGTGATAGAATTATTTTTCATAGTTAAATGCTAGACGAAACGAAGCAGCAGCGTTCTTGATTACTTTCCGCCAACACCGTCGACAGCGACACAATAATAAATGAGATTCGAACCTAAGAAATATAGAGTCTTGTAGGCAGTACATATGAAGGTATGACTGGAACAGTACACGTGTACGCGTGACGTATGGGCCTACATCTTCCTCTACCTAAGCTTTGATGATACTTCGGACGAGGTCCAGGTGACGTTATGAACGCCACCTATCTTGTGCAGAGGTGATGCTGCAGTGCGTGACCATCGGAGTGACTAACAGCGAGTTATCCCCACAGTTCATGAAGCCGCTTACAGCAGGTTTATCTGGCACTTTCAGTAAGCATGCGTAAAGTAAGTTTTTAAATTTCGCAGTCTCTGTACCGGTGACATTTCGAATGTGACAAGGCAATTTGTTGAATAATCTCGCCCCTCGGACCACGAAACTATTAGAATACTTTGTGGCTATCGCATCACCACCAGTTTTGATCGGAATGCGCACCTCACAAGTGCGACCAATACGGTTTGAGTGTCGGGACTGGATTTGCCCATTGACGCTGACAGCAATTCCTTCTAGAATTTTCTAAATATATATGATCGTAAAGCGCTCGAATCTCCTTTGAATTGGGTACATTTGAAGTTGACCCAGTCTTTTGTGAAGCGAAAGTTCGAAGCACCCATCCGCTCCATTTCTTGCCAGTGGCAACAACTCGAGCCACATGATCTTCAGAAGTGGCATTATCTTGCATTAAAATTTGCTTTCTCTCGATCTCGCTCCCATCTCTCGTCATGGAAGACGTAGATTTAGTAAGGGAGGAGTTTTTTCCGTATCGTAAAAGTTCAAATTTTGATTCGTTGAAGGTCATGTTGTCAATCGATGTCCAGTGAAAGATGTTGGTTAGATCTAGTTGCACATTCCCTACGTCTGCCATTGATTGTACCGCTGCTAATATCCGTGTGTCATCAGCGAACGATGAGGGATCGGCAAACTTGCATTGGTGCCCCATGTCATTTATCATGATGAGGAAGAGTATTGGAACAAGCAAGGTGCCTTGTGGGACTTCACTGAGTACCGGCTATCGTTTGGACACTTTATTATTTATAATTAAACTTTAGGTTCGGTTTGTCAGGAAAGCTTCGACCCATCTAAGACATTTTCCACGGATGCCCATGCTGAAGAGTTTGAGTAGCAGTATTCCATGGTCTACTTTATAGAATGCTTTAGCAAAACATATTACATACATCCACACTTTTGCCTTGGCATAGTAGGTCGAGAATAGAGTCATAATGCTCAAGCTGCTGCGAAGTGGTTGAACGTTTATGGCTGAAGCCATGTTGATTTGATGTAAGCAGGTTGTTGCTTTTTAAATGATGTACTAGGTGTTTCCTAAACATCCTTTCAAACGTCTTCACTACGTGGCTGGTCAGGGAGACAGGTCTATAGTTGGTCGGATCCATGCTATTTCTAGCTTTAGGAATAGGTGAAATAATCGCGTGCTTGTAGGTGAGTGGAATTACTCCATCATCCACTGATTTTCGCCACATAAGTAATAGAGGCTTAGAGATGCTTAGCTTTGCACATCTTAAGGATTTTTGCAGGTACATCATCTGGTCCCGCTTCATTGTTGCCGCTAAGTTCATCAATGGCTAGTTCAATGCTTAGTTTTGTGAACTCGAAGTCCGGTAGTTAAATCAATTCCTGGGATTTCAGGATTTTGAACTCTGTCACTAAAGACTTTTTTATATTGACGGCTTAGTATTTCTCTCATTTCCTAGTCATCTTCAACAATAGATCCTGTATCATTCACCAGTGGCCCGATTTTTAATTTTATCGAGGAATGATGTGATAGATAGGCAAAAAATATTTGTTATCGCTTTTTATTTTTTCAGTGGCTTTCTTTTCTTTTCCTTGTTTTTCTTCATCGTGTGAGCTTACAAGCTAACGTTCTATCTCATCTAGCTTCTTTTTGCACTCGGTTTTGCGTTGTAGTACTGTAACTTTGAGGATTGCTGGCATTTGATAAGTTTTACTGTTTCTTAAGTAGTCTGTTTTGAGCACCTCAACCGTAAAGTAAGCTGTGGTGATGATACAAGAAATGTGTTTATCAGCAAGACACAGACTTTTTACAAGTTTAGTGGTGAACCACAATCTTTGTATTTCAAGACACTAGACCTGCAACTTTTCAAAATTAACTTCATTACTAACCACTTGTGTTTCTGAATGCGTACTTCTTGCCAAGCTCATAGATATATTCCTTGTTCCACCATAAATAGTCTCTTTTATTTGAGGTCGTTTTGTTGATTGGGAATGATTTTATCAAAATATAGGCCCCCTAACATGCCTAAGACGGCCTGTGCCTAACTTTTAGTTTTCACTGCAATACCTACAGTTGAATATACTTGTTCCAAGTTTTCAATTCAACTCCTCTCAGCAAAACAGAATCTCTTCTTTCTCTATACCAGATTTGTTTGCAAAGAGCCAATTCTTCATTGCAGCGTCACGTTCCCTGGCCACGATACCGTTGGAGATATCGACAAGTTTCTTGTGTACCACAAAATTCTCTTCTATCGAAACATTATTGATCTCCTGAGGCACAGCAACACCTGGGGCCGTGCGAGAGGTCCTGGCCTGGCTACCTGCCCGCTCCTAACTGCTCTTTCTTGGTGATCGAATCGTTTCTGCATGCGCCGGTGAGCTGCACGCTGTGGCTAGTACAGCTTTTGCCTGTACGGTTTGTTATTTTTGAAACTTCGTCTGTGCAAACATTCCGCTCCTTTGTTGCGCCTGGGGAGGAAAAATTCAGGCACACACAATGTGTTTGACTGGTTTATCGTAGATAGAAGGTGCACATACATTATGGTACACTACAAAAGTATCTGAGACAGGTATTAGTTACAATGATATACCAATATGTATCACCACAAGAAAATTGTATATAACTTTTTTGGAAAAATTGAGTGTCAACAGTTAATAGAACTGCATGAGGAATTCTTTAAATCTTTTTTGAAAACATTATCAAAAATAGGTTCTAGCAGAAGAATAGAATTGCTGTTAAGAATGGATGCTGTTTGAAAAATCGTAGAACATTTCTCAACATCAACACGCATATTTGGATGATTGAGAACAGTGTGCCTTATTTTGTATCTACAGTAATTCTGTTGGCAAATAAGTTGACTGAAATGAGTTTGAAATGTTTCAGGATGAAACTGAAAAATAAAGTGCAAGAATTTGAGTGAGGAATCATTGTAAACGCTTTAAAACTGCATCATTTCAAAGGAAAAGTACATATCACTATGTAGAGTTCATTAAAGATACATACATTGCATGCATAGCGTTTAACAGGGAGAATGCTAATAAAAATTACCGTACTTCGAGGTTATGAATGAAGCAACGCGGGACTCGGTTCCAAACGATGCTATTCTGGACCTAAACTGCATGAGCTAATGAACAAAAGATCATATTATTTTTAATGGATCACTATTGACGTAACTGGATACAGCATAAATTGTACCAAGAACTCTACTAAGCCTATACCCTGCATCTTCAATGTGGGCCTTAAAGCTCAGTTTTTCGTTCAAAATTAATTCAAGATATTTAATTTGAGACACCCACAGCTCTAGTTTAATGTTAGCAGAGCAGATAGGGGGCAACTCTGGGCGGATACGAGGATATATGATCATTAATTACGTTTTATTTCGTGATCGGTTAATCTATTTTGAGTTAAGCATTCAGACACTACCTTAATAAAATTCTCAACATCTAATACAATAACATCGAAACCACAACGATTTGTGTGCAACATTGCATTATCAGCAAACAGTAAGGACGCAGTTCATTACAAGGGTCGTTGCACAATTGATAAAAACAATGAACAACGGTGGACCAAGTACACTTCCTTGGGGTCGAGAGCCAGTATTAATGGGAAAGGTGTGGGATTCGGCATCATTACAGAAGACATATTGGTCCCCGTTGGTTAAGTAATCAGTGCATTTTCGGCGTCGCGAACGCCGTAATGATCGAGTATTTTTGTAATACAGGTGTTATTGACAGCATTGCATGCATTTCTTAGATCAAGCAATAGGCATATTCCGTATGTTTTATAATGTAACGCTTTAGTAGATCTATTACAAGATGAAGTATTGCTAACGTAAAATTAGAATTAGTTCGAAAGCCGAACTATTTCCTGGAAAGAACGTTATACGAAGTGCGAATGTTTACTAATCTAGAGCAAATTTTTTCTGAACTTTTGTGAAAATAGATGACGTAGATATTGGTCTGTAATTTGCTACACAATGGGAATTACCAGACTTGCAGATATAAATTACACGTGTACGTGTAAGGGTATCGAGATATTCACCAGTCTCTAAACACAGGTTGAAGTTATTATAGAGAGGGTCAACAAAGCAATGTACAATTGTTAGTGCTAGAATAGGTTGAATTTACTGGATGACTTGAGCATATTTAGAATTCGTTGGAAATGGTGGATCTAAAACGCAGTCTGTATCAATGTAATTACTATTATTTAATGAAACAATTTCCTGTTTAAGAAGAAAGAGCTTCTACAAGTGAGGCTGCAACAAACGTAAGAAGAGCATCAGTCAGCTTTGCTGAGAGCTCATTAGAAAGTACATTGCCATTTGGTTCGAGAGAGATAATTCTTTATTTTGGTATTCTGTTAAAACCTCACTAAGGACTTGCCAGGGAAGAATCACTGTTGCTTGCGAGTTTATTTTTGTGGCAGTATTCTTTACATTTCATTTCCGTATGAGTCTTTTTTAACACATTTCTGTATTCTGTGTAAGACTTCTTTGTTATTATGTCACGCCTAAACATTCTGAACAAAGTAATTTTTTTTACTGATAACTAATGTAAAATCATGAAAGAAACATTAAGGATTTTCACATTACGCTTTAATTTTAGTTAAGGAAGGCAATAACAACATGTAGAATAAATGTGAGTCAGAAGCTCCTTCAAAGCATGGTAGAAATTTGATTGACGTAAGCAAAAGTCGCTTCACTCCTTTTTCTAACAAAATAAAGTTGATGTTCCCTATACAGTATACACTCGTCAGATGAGTAAACAGGGATAGTGTGTCAATGCATCGACCTTGTGGGTCAAGTACTCAGTTCCCGTCATTTTGGCACTTTACTGCACGACTTCTTCATTCTATGAGTGACATTCATTCAGTAGCCCAATATTGCTTCAATCACACCATGGCATTTCTGTTGATGAAACCATATATATTTTTTGAAGTGAGAAAGAAAGGCAGAGGTCACGTAGGCTGCTCGCTGTCTATAAGCACCTCCATCCTAAGTTACAGTATTTTTTATATTGCAAATCTCTTCCTTTACTTTTTGATCACAAAAAAAAATATCTATGGGTAAGAAAACGTCAACTAATAGCGAGAATAGGTTCTGATAATACTTCTGACTACTGTGCCTGTTAAATTCAAGGTAAGTCTGCCCACACGATGCTAGTCACGATAAATAATTGATATTCCCAATGCAAAATCACAGCATTGTTGTTACCTTTCTTAGCCGGCAGCTCACAAACACGAGATCCCTGACAACAAATCGCCTTGCTATGGCGTTTCCTTTTGTAGCGTTTCCTTTGAATTTCCTTAGATTTCATCAAAGAAGAAACTATTTAATTCAGGTGGAGGAGTCCTGCCTGAGAGGCGTTTTTATTTGGCGACCTGTCGGTCCCTTAGCGACGAGCACCGCTGGGCCGTGGCCCAAAATTCGGCCGTCGGCCCCGCGCGGCGGCTGCAATAACGGGCGGCCAGGAAAAGGATGGGCCTCCTTGGCCGGCAGATTGGAATTGGTTCGAAAATATTATCTGCAGCGAAATTGTCGAATATTTTGCCATGGTAAACTAATGTAGAACGGCAGCCCTGCACTTCTGCTGTGCACACAGCTGCGCTGTACAGCTGCTGTACACTGTAGCCCTGCATAGCTACTAGCTACCTACACGACAGCTCTGCACAGCTGCTGCGAACTCGATAGCTCTACACATCTTCTCCACGCACAGAGCAGCTTTACACTGCTGCTCAACACCTGATAGCTCTCAACAGCTTCTCCACACACGATAACTCTACAAAGTTGCCCAGCATTACAAGAATCATTGCAGCCGACCCAGGACTAAAACATTCACTATTTTACCGCCCAACTTTCTACTTCTCTCTACAAAGCCTAAAAACGGAGAACTTGCGGTTCCACATGCCTGCCTGCTACACACCAAAGGCCCCCAGCTAAATATTAACTTTATTTCGCTGTATAACTTGAAGGTACAACTTAAGGCATATTACAGGGCATAACCTTGCGCTCAGGCCCGGCAAACATCCTTTGTTTACCTCGTAAAGATCTTTGCATATAAATTGTAAGCTCTTTAAACTAATGCTTTGGGTACTTTTTTTTTTACTTGTGAGCGAGTTCGTCTGTTCAAGTTTTCTCTCTCATATTTCCTGGCATTCAATATGCAAAAACTGCGAACTACGCAGCAACGTTTGTTATTAATTATTGCAACAGAACATTGCCGAGACCAGCGCCGTAAATTTCTCGCTGTGACCTTTTTTACATTTTGTTCTGTTATTCTGGACTTAACAATTTGTTAGATGAAAATGTCGTCTGTTGACCATGTTGGTAAACTTTGCCGTAAGGCTCCTCTTTACAGCTAAGCGAGCTTAGCCAAAATGCAAAATTTACTGGCCCAATGAGTCTAGCCCAACATTATGACGCTATGTTGGACACAAATTTCACTAAGTCTCTCTCTCTTTTATAAGAAGCTTTCGGAAAGAACTCGCCCAGCCGCTGCAATATATTTTGTGATTTTTCCTGCTGCTGTTGGCCGGAACTTCCCTACCATGGTGTGGACTTTCTTGTTGATTTACACATTGCTAGTATTTTGTCCAGCCTTTTATATTTACATGCAAGCGCTGGCAACGTTGAGTCATTCGCTCAAAGTACGGCCATAATCTTGAGTACATACAGTGTGAATTCGGATGGAAGGCTTGTGTTGGAGGACACGCTACACAGGCGGCTCGCAATACTGGATGACGTTAGCGTTGAAATAGCTTTGGTATTTCCAGGGTTTGTTGCTAATTTTCACCTTGGCCAAGGAGGTTATGTTTTTGTTGGAGTTGTTTGTCTATTTATCTTTCACCAAGGTAATTCAAAAAGTAATAGACGGATCTTTAGGGAATTTACAGGGAAATCTTATCAGTATTGACGCTGCCAAAGCTTAAAATAAAAAGTAGGATCAAAATAGCTGTCCGTAACGACATTTATTAAAAGCTGAGTACCAACCGGTGAATAAAAGCCGAACGTTTCGTACAACCTGTCCATCATCATCGGATAGAATTCTGAAAAACATTATTGCAAAATTAATTCTAGGAAAGTTTGTTGGAAAGGAACAGTTCTGCAAACCTAACGAAAACTATCAAACGACTATACTTATTCCTAATTTGTATTTTTACTTGCGAGAAGAAGGAACGATAAAACAAGAAATAAAGTGCAACCTAAGCTATGTATTAGCTATGCCAAGAGTAAACGCGCTCTGAGTATCATTTAGTTGCGGTTTTAATTTGAAAATGTAGAGGGATTCCAGAATACCAAGCTTCGACATATAAGAATTGGTTGCTAGGACTTTAAAATTTTTTATAGAAACTGTAAAACTGCACTGTTCGGCATGTGTTCGTACAGAGGATTGGGAAGGAGAACAAAGGGGAAGACCGGTCGTAAAACTACACCCTGCATACTCAGCGACCCTGGTCATAAGGGTACGGCAGGTAGAGCCTACGTACCGTGACTCACAACGTGAATAACAATATTGGTACACAAAGGACGCTCGCATTGCAGGAGGCAGCTTATCTTCATAACGAAACAGAGAAGCAATGGTGAAATTATTCACTAGAATTATATATTTGTACTTTCAGTTGTGGAAAAAATTTGCAGATAAGAGATTGCAAATCGTCCTTCATTTTCATAGATTGATGCCCGGAAAAAGGAAGTTTAATATAAAACTGGACTACAGGGGAGGTTCATAGGCTATACTTTGGTTAAAAACTTATTGATGTATTTTTCTATAACCGAGATACGGAACCCATTCTGAATCCAGAAGCGGCGTAAAAACTAAAATTCCTGGTGTAGCAGTTGATTGTTCGAACAAATTTTGTGCGCCCTAGCAATAAGAGTGCGGATACCATTCAGTTTAAAATTATGCGTACAAAAACTAAAAAAGCTTTTACCTAATCCTGAAAATGTATCCTTACGGTAAACAGAACATTGAAATTTATTACCTCTTCTTTGCACGCATGTATCAAGAAAAGGTAACCTGTTGTTTGATTCATTTTCTTTAGTAAACTTCATGTTAGAATGACGAGAGTTCAAATATTCAAGAAAAAAGTCTGAGTCGGATTCATCCTTAAAAAGTACAAAAGTGCCGTCAGTATATCCCTAGTAAAACACAGGCTTAAAATCCTCTGGACAATCGTTCAACCAATTCTGCTCAAGGGAGCACATGAATACATTTCCAAACGTTGGGCCCAGAGGTAAGCCCATGCCTAGCCCATCCATTTATAATATTTACCGTCAAAAACGAAGAAAGAATTACGTACGGCCAATTCTAGCATCTTTTTTTCTTCTTTCCGAGTAAGACCCTTGAATGTTGCAAACCCATCAAATAATTTAGTATGAGGACTTTCGATAGTTTCTTGTAGTGGAACATTAGGGAAAAGCCTATCTATATCAAAGGAAGACATGAATAGCTGATCGGCATTGGTAAAATCAGATAAACATTGACCAAATGAACTGGCATTATTAACTGTAAATAAATTTGTAGTGAATGGTTTGAAAATTGGAACAAAATATTTCGCTAGATTAAAACTAGGTGTATTGAAAGCTGCAAAGATTGGTCTGAACTAATGCTTGTGAGAAAGTCAGGCTTGTGAATTTTGGGTAGGCCGTATAGTGTTCCAGGCCCTGTGCCAGTGCAGTACTCAGCTTTTAATAAATGTCGTTACGGACAGCTATATTTGTCCTACTTTTTATTTACAGGGCATGTTTGTCATGTTAAGAGAAACAGATGATTCATTCTGGTGAAGAACTGTCCAACCCTATGTTTGTTTGTCTACCTAATTTTTTCTTTGTAACGTAACTCAAAAAGTCAAGGACGGATCTTACTAAAATTTGCAGGAATTGCTGGGAATGCTACGAAGAGCAACTGACCAAGCTTTAAATCTGATCTGTTTGCCCGATTGTCTCTCTCTTTGTTGTTATGTTTGTCAAAAAATTTCTCAAAAAATTAGGAATGGATATTCAAGTAAATTACCGAAACTGTTGTTAATGTCAAGAGTCACAAACGACCAAATATTGGCGATAAGAAAAAACTCCTGGTTTTAGGAGTAATTTGAATTTTTTATTAACATTGCCTTACTTGCTAGAGGTATACGCTCTCTGAGTACTCTAGTTACCAATAGAAGCTGTAATATATTCAACTTGTGTGCGTCGGTGAGTTCTAGTTGAGTTCGTCACCGAACTTGGTTGTGAGAGTGACTTCAATGCAGAATAATGTAATCAGGCTACAGTGCTGGATTGTGAAGGAATGTCGTTTAGATCTTCTTGTTCATTTACATCTTATTATAAATAAATATATATGTATGATATATATGAATATATGATCCAATAATAAGTAGCAAGCATGCTACTTGATAGATGTAGGCAAGAAAGTACAAGGTCTACATCTGAATAAGTGCTACAAGCAGAATGCAGTAGACAATGGTGGTACAGTAAGGCTAAGTACCGAATAAGCTGACGCTTGATAGCACAAGCGCCTTAAATATCAGTCATTTGGAAGGCTGGCAGCTTCCGCCTAAATTGGGTCGGAAGTCGGCCGGTAAAGTACCTTATGTTTATGAGAAATAACAAATATGACCGAAATTCTGGTTACGGTTTTTAACAGACAGCTTTTATTGATAGAGGTTCCGGTCGCAAGGTCATTGAGAATTACGCATGCCGCTCACATTTAGCGATGCTGGTAAAAAAGAATATTTTGTATGGTAAGGTATGCGTCCTTTTCGTTCCTTATGTGAGACACTCTGACCTGGAGACGGCGGCTACATCCGCCCAAACATAAACTCGCATGATACAAAGAATGCGTCTACACAATTGAATCTTATGCTAACACATTGGAATGTTGCATGTACGAAATGCATATATAACAAAAGCGTATCATGCAGTTACTTGCAAACCAATTGCTAAATGTGAGCTGAAACATGCAATATCGCACTTATGGCTAGCAGTTGGTCTCAAGTACTGCCCCAAGAGGCGTCGCGTACGTAGTAACTCAACCAGTCTAACCAAGAAGATAATGTCAGTGCCCCGACGGGCAACACGTTTTTAGCAAATTGGATTTCATTATTGCACTCATCTACTAGGACAGCAAGGGACAAACATTCGGGTAGTGCGATTGTAGCAAAAGCAAACACGCAAGTCAGGAGCATAGGGCAGAACACGCGCGGCTGCAGCACACAGCAAGACGTAGCAAGGTCTGCTTTACCCGCAGCACACAGCAAGACCTGGCAAGGTCTGCTTTACCTTGACGGATCCCGCAGGGAAATTACAGCCGAGTGTCCCATGCCAACAGACTCGGGGAAACAAATTAGAAAACGGAGGCTCTACCCTTCACTTTCATGGCGACATGTCCGCAATGTGAGCGGCAGGACGTGCATCACACACCACCTCCACTTTTGAGGCGCAGCGCACCAAATGGCCGACACTAAATGCAGCTTAGGGCCTACTGCTGGAATGAGGACTGGCGGAAGGTGCAGGAATATTGTATCGTCTCAGTCGGCCGACAATACAGGGCTGTGTATGTATGTGTAGGTGTGTTTGTGTAGGGTTGTGTGTGTGGCAGTGCAAGCTCTGCTATGCAGTGATAAATGAAACCTACGCTGAGCCTGTTGCTCAGGCGAACTTTTCTCTGGAGTTTCAGAGGATAAAAGCAAGTAGAAAGAGTCGTACAGTTGCTACAGCAAGGAACTTAATTAAAAAATCAGTAGCGTAAGGATATTCTTATGTTATGAGGCTTCTGGCATGCAGGCAGTACTCTGCAGCGCGTGAGATGCTGGCCGCTAAAAAGAACATGACTTATTTTTCAACCTATAATGTTATAAACAGCAAGACAACCGTTGATTTCATAAACAAAGCACTTGTTACCAATTTTCAACGATAGGTTTACATCTGCACGATCAGCATTTCCCTGGCCATGCATGCCGCGCATATCGCCATCACGCAATATGCTACAGGGGCCTGAGACCAAACGCAGCATTTTTTAGTTCAACTTTGAGCTAAATTCTCTGCAATTTTATGGTCATTTGATACCTTAATTTGGTCCAGAGTGACCCAGCGCTGCATTTCGCCCCAGCAATAAATATGTGAAGAAGCCCCCACCCTGCCAGCGAGGGCCGCTCACTCTTGCATGTAATCTTATCTCTCTTAAATGCTGTCAAATGAATTGGGTTCTCTGCTTGCAATCTCTAGTAGCTTCACGGAAAAGCGCTCTAGAAAAAACTTTCGCCTAAACTGAGTCGTATTACAAGAAAACTAGCGGGACCCGTGGAAATTTCACGGTTGATTAGTGTCTTTACCTCTTAAAATGTACCAAATTTAGGTTACGTATTTACAACTTACCTTAAGTTTACCTAGTGAAGCTCTGCTAACGAAACCCACTTTTCTAAGCTAACCCCAGCCGCGTAAACCTGGTGACCTTTGTTGAACCCTTCGTAAATCGTAACACATGTCGTCTAAGTTAACGCCAATCATGAATGTCAAAGTTCGATATCTATCTTAAAGCCCAATGCTTCTCAATTAGCCTAGACCACCTCATCTAACATAACGCGCCTCATGAACCTAACCCTTCTCATTTAACGTAACGCTTCTTATATAACGTAACGGTTTTCATCTAACCTAACACTTTTCATCTAACGTAACGCTTCTCAGCTAACGTAACGCTTCTCATCTAACCTATTGTACATCCTCTAACCTTAATCTTTTCATCTATTCTAACGCACAAATGTAGCACCTCGTATAAACTAACTCACCGCATGTAATCTAACATACTTCATCTGACTCAACGCACCACGTCTGACCTAACGCTCCTGATCTAACCTAACGCTCGTTATCAAGCACTGCTTCATCTGACCTAATGCTCCACGTATATAGTAAGGCACCTCACTACAGCTAATACTAGAGTAATCAACAGTCAAAAATGTGGGCAATAATTTCGTAATGAAGCTTTTTATTGTTCTTGCTTACGGTATGGGTTTTGCTTGAAAAATTATGACTCATACCTTTAGGCTTGACCGTCTATTAATGAATGTTGTGCCGTCATGAGTATGAGGGACAGCGAAACTTCCCTCCTGCAAGTAAAAGTGAAAGTAAGTGAAAGTTAGGCAATACCTAGAAAATATTGTTCAATCAAAAGAATTCACCGAATATGCTCTGGGCCTTCTCTATCCTGGATACCAGCAGATAGTTGAAGCTTTGTAATTGTAATTTGACTCTAGTAGAAGCTAAAAATGTTTCGGCCGCTGCTCAGCGTTGAGTTTCAACTGTTGCGATGAAATTCAGCTAAAAAATGTGTAAAAAGCTTATGCAGGACAGGATAAAAAACTCGATCAGAGATACAGCCTTTCATATATCCCGCTCAAAAGAACCATATCAACTAGTTGGAGCCTGTGGAAATTCCACAAAACGAAAGCAATGTTCGTCAGTGATATCTCGGGCTAGTATGATCCTTATTTTTCCCTATCTAATGGCGATTTCGTATCTAATTTTTTATTTTTTCTAAGATTTTGTAGCTCACTGCGTGATATGGTTAATAAAAATGGGTTCACGTTCATTATTAAATTCTTAAAGTGCAACGTTTCGATGCACAAGCATCATCATCAGGCTAAAAAAAAGACAATTCTTACAACCGTAAGTTACAAATCAGGACTTTAATGTATGATGCCTACGGCTAACTAGCTATACGCAAACATAGAAAAAAGAAGAAGAGAAAACTGCTCCGTCATATAAGAAAGACAGTAAGCTAAAAGAAATAATTGCCTACTACCCGTGCAAAATCGTCAACTCCAGAGCCGTTCGTTGACCATCTGCCGAATTTATACGTCGTGACCTGTGTTACGGCGTAAAAAGAAATAAGTTCTGTCATATATATATAATTAATTGATTGATTGATATTGTGACAAGTTTATCAAATGCATAATTGATTGGTTAGTGTATTTATACATTATATATGAAATGAATTGACATAAAA
>LQNS02276924.1:1800137-1811009 GCA_001587735.2 Parhyale hawaiensis | reverse complement strand
CTACTCTTTGTTATATACCTAACAACTCATGTTAATTTCATCAAAATCCATTCATAACTTTTTGAGTTATGGCATCGAGAAAAATGACGCAGACAAACAAACAAACGGATGGACTTATCTTCACCAAAAGTTAATCATCTGTTCCTCCCAACATACCAAACAATCCCTGTAAATTTCATCCAAATCGGTTCATAACTTTTTGAGTTATCCTGGTGACAGACAGACAGAGAGACAAACACGACGAAAACATAACCTCCTTGGCGAATGTAATCATCAACATCCTGTTCTGTTGCAGGCACATATCGTTGGCAGACCTAGAGGCGCTCTGCTCAGAGCTGCGCATGCCCTCGACTGTTGTATACTCCGCAACCCGCGCCAGCAGCTCTGAGTCCAAACACACAACGCGTTCTCTGCATCACGACAATAAGGATCAGTTTATTGTATCCAATCATTTATTTGTAACTTGAAAGCTCCAGCGCGAGGCCGGGTAGACTAGAGACTGAGTTTGCCCACGCAATAAGTTCAGGCGACGCAACACACCAGTCCGCTCTCTGTAGCCATGGCCAGCGGCCCCGTAGCGAGCGGTTAACTTTAATGGCCCATCAAAATAAATTGATGCTTTAATTTAAGCGTCAGTTCGTTCAAAGTTCTCGAGCGTATTGTCGTAATCGTATTATTTCCTTGATTTTATGGAGTTCAATTAATCCCTCGATTGATATTCCGTTTAATAAAAGACAAGGGTCGGCCGCCAGTTAATACTTCAGGCGGGGAAGGTAAATACTTTTATTGCCTCCTGTTCCATTAAAGAGAGCATCGTAAATCTTTCTTCGATAATGGGAGGTTCAGCGAGCATGTTCCCTCCCCGTGTTCTTTGCATTATGCTTTGAATTGTTAATGTCGCTCACTCCAGTGTATGCTTTTTTTTTCCAGCGATGTTCACGGCAGCGATTATGCGATGAAGTGGGAACTGTTTATAGTTTTATCATGTACTGAATATATTTATATATAGTGTTACTTTTTAGTGCAGTAGATGAGTGTACCGGCCTCAACTGTTGGCCAGCTGCAACTTAGATACTGCGCGAAGGTGCAGTGCCAGTCTAAACCTCTGCTTTAGTAGGGTATCTACAGTAGATGCTCGTCTCAACACCATGGCATGGAGGTAAGGTAGGAGTGTGCATCTAGTGAAGATGGTATAGGCCGTGTAGTGCAGACAGTGAGAGCTGTGTGGTGCTGATAGTGGGGGGTTGTGTGGTGCTGACAGTGGGGGCTGTGTGGTGCTGACAGTGGGGGCTGTGTGGTGCTGACAGTGAGAGCTGTGTGGTGCTGACAGTGGGGGCTGTATAGTGCCGACAGTGAGGGATGTCTGGTGCTGACAATAGGGCTGTGTATTGCTGACAGTGGGTGCTGTGTAGTGCTGACAGTAGGGGCTGTGTGGTGCTGACAGTGGGGGCTGTGTAGTGCTGACAGTGGGGGCTGTGTGGTGCTGACAGTGGGGGCTGTGTGGTGCTGACAGTGGGGGCTCTGTGGTGCTGACAGTGGGTGCTGTGTAGTGCTGATAGTAGGGGCTGTGTGGTGCTGACAGTGGGGGCTGTGTAGTGCTGACAGTGGGGGCGTGTGGTGCTGACAGAGGGGGCTGTGTGGTGCTGACAGTGGGGGCTGTGTGGTGCTGACAGTGGGGGCTGTGTGGTGCTGACAGTGGGGGCTGTGTGGTGCTGACAGTGGGGGCTGGGTGGTGCTGACAGTGGGGGCTGTGTGGTGCTGACAGTGGGGGCTGTGTGGTGCTGACAGTGGGGGCTATGTGGTGCAAACAGTTGTAGCTGGGTGGTTCTGACAGTGGAGGCTGTATGGTGCTGACAGTGGGGGCGTGTGGTGCTGACAGTGGGGGCGTGTGGTGCTGACAGTGGGGGCGTGTGGTGCTGACAGAGGGGGCTGTGTGGTGCTGACAGTGGGGGCTGTGTGGTGCTGACAGTGGGGGCTGTGTGGTGCTGACAGTGGGGGCTGTGTGGTGCAAACAGTTGTAGCTGGGTGGTTCTGACAGTGGAGGCTGTATGGTGCTGACAGTAGAGGTTCTGAAGGGCTGATAATTGGGGTATTTTCGTGTTAGTTTTATCATTCTTTTAGAACTAATCATAAAATTGACGACTTATGTATAGGGCAGTTGGATCGAGAAAGAAAATATATATATAGACGTTCGCAATGCCCTGCGTTAACTGTGAGGCAGATACAATATAGCAACGAATCTATTTATGAGCAGCGTGTTTTTTTTCTTGAAACCTAACCTAATCAAACATATTCTTTAAGATACGCTACATACCACACCGGGGCCGGTCCTACTGCATTATGTACTTTCATTCGCGCCGTTGTAACTCATCGCCACAGCGCAGGTTGTTCCTTAAAGACGATCTCTTTCATGCGAGCGTGGAGCTCGCCTTCAAACAGCTAAGTCCACTTTGAACAAAAGTCGAGCAAGTTCGTCGTTTTGATAATAAACATCAGATGGCGCTATTGCCGCGGCTCTGTTGACTTTTGTGCTGCAGGGCAGCAGGAGGAAAGCGTCAGAAGATCAAAAGCGCCGCTCTCGTCTCAAACGAGCGCCAGATTCCAGTTACCAGGACCTTGTTCTCAAATTGAAAAGGCAGAAGTCATGTTTGTTTTGTCTACAATTTTGTGATGGGATATTCAATACAGGAGAAGTTACAGTCCGATATCTACCGTCAGTGCGGAGATATTGATCGTAAACAGATGAAGAGTAACTCTATAATCAGTACAATGATCTGTCGAGAAGAATACAGGTAAAATTTAGTGTAACGTCAGCTTGATCGCATTATGAACCTTTACAAAACCCGCATTCATTTGATCGTGGTTGCAAGGCCCAAAGGAGTGCACGGCTGCAGTCGACCACAATACAGTATTACAACTGAGGAGTCAAAAACGAAAGACTCCTATGACAAGTACGACTAGGCATACGTCCTACCTACATGTTAAGTCAAAAAGTTATGGACGGATCTTTGTGAAATTTTCAGGAATTATAGTGGTTTGTTACTAGGAGTAAATTACTAAATGTTTGTGCTGATATGCTCATCCGTTTGTTTGTTTCTTTGCGTCTATGTTTGTCTTTATATTTGTAAGCAGCATAACTCAAAAAGTTACGAACGGTCATTCGTGATATTTGTAGGAATTGTTAGAAATGTCAAAGTGCATAAATTACAAAAATTTTGGTGATGACTGGTCCTTCCGTTTGTGTCTTTGACTAATGTTTGTCAAAGTGTTTGTCAGAGTATAACTCCAAATGTTACGGATGGATCTTCAAGGAAACTAACAGAAGCTGTCATTACTCTCATGAGGCACAAATGACCAAATTTTGATGATGACAAAGAGGAAATCCTAATTTCAGGACAAGTTTAATTTTTCGTTATGATTGCCTCGTTGCCTTGCTTGGCGGAGGTATGTGCTCTCAGTGTACTCTAGTTAGTAATACGCACCGAATGCATTATTTTGGTCTAATCTTCTATATGTATTGGGATATCTAGAATGAAATGCTAAACCAATTTCTGTGCAAAATTATGCTACTTGTATTATGCCATTCACGGTAGACACTGGCTGTTAACTAGTACAAATCTAGAGGTCAGGTGTGAAACTTCTCCCTGTGTTAACTTCAAGAAAGAATACTTCAGGATGCTGCGCCTCTAATATGCTGGGCTTTACATCCAGATGAGAAAACTACAGTACAATATTGTTAATATTATTACTACTATTATTATTATCACTAGTAGAAGTATTACTATCGCACTATACATTAACTGTCAAAAACAGTGACGTTGCAATCAGGAGCATTGGAAAATTTCACCCCAACTGGCTATGAAACGAACTTCAGTCCCCGAGACAAGAAGTGCTTCATTCTGTTTACTCAGCCACTGCGCGTGGAGACTGAAATACAACATGATCGTTAGTTTACATGATGTGCAGTCTTCATGGTCCGCTCATTCGAAGCGCACGTTATGCAGGGGCCCTACCAGGCAGTCACACAGACAATTTAATGCAAGGTTGCGAGACTTGGACGTCATTTATGCCACGATATCTATGCTACCGATTTTAAGAATGTCCGAAACGGCACCACCAGGGGCACCGCTGTAGTGTACGGCACCACCAGGGGCACCGCTGTAGTGTACGGCACCACCAGGGGCACCGCTGTAGCGTACGGCACCACCAGGGGCACCGCTGTAGTGTACGGCACCACCGGGGGCACCGCTGTAGTGTACGGCACCACCAGGGGCACCGCTGTAGTGTACGGCACTACCAGGGACGCCGCTGTAGCGTACGGCACCACCAGCGACACCGCTGTAGCGTACGGCACCACCAGGAGCACCGCTGTAGCGTACGGCACCACCAGGAGCACCGCTGTAGCGTACGGCACCACCAGCGACACCGCTGTAGCGTACGGCACCACCAGGGGCACCGCTGTAGCGTACGGCACCACCAGGGGCACCGCTGTAGCGTACGGCACCACCAGCGACGCCGCTGTAGTGTACGGCACCACCAGGGCCACCGCTGTAGCGTACGGCACTACCAGGGACGCCGCTGTAGCGTACGGCACCACCAGGGGCACCGCTGTAGCGTACGGCACCACCAGGGGCACCGCTGTAGTGTACGGTACCACCAGGGGCACCGCTGTAGCGTACGGTACCACCAGGGGCACCGCTGTAGTGTACGGCACCACCAGGGGCACCGCTGTAGCGTACGGTACCACCAGGGGCACCGCTGTAGTGTACGGCACCACCAGGGGCACCGCTGTAGTGTACGGCACCACCAGGGGCACCGCTGTAGCGTACGGTACCACCAGGGGCACCGCTGTAGTGTACGGTACCACCAGGGGCACCGCTGTAGTGTACGGTACCACCAGGGGCACCGCTGTAGTGTACGGCACCACCAGGGGCACCGCTGTAGTGTACGGCACCACCAGGGGCACCGCTGTAGTGTACGGCACCACCAGGGGCACCGCTGTAGTGTACGGTACCACCAGGGGGCACCGCTGTAGTGTACGGCACCACCAGGGGCACCGCTGTAGTGTACGGCACCACCAGGGGCACCGCTGTAGCGTACGGCACCACCAGGGGCACCGCTGTAGCGTACGGCACCACCAGGGGCACCGCTGTAGTGTACGGCACCACCAGGGGCACCGTTGTAGCGTACGGCACCACCAGGGGCACCGCTGTAGTGTACGGCACCACCAGGGGCACCGCTGTAGTGTAAGGCACCAAACCAGCGCCTGTACGGTGTACGCGCCGAGAGTTGAAACCTCACCAGTTGATCCAGTTGATAGCTGGCGTTCCAGTTCGTAAGTGCGTCAAGTCACATGTTAGCCTTGCCTTAAGTTAAATGAGGCAGGTCACAAGTTAGCCTTGCCTCAAGTTAAATGAGGCAGGTCACAAGTTAACCTTGCCTTAACCCTCTGCCTCCTGACGGCATCACCAGATGCCACTCTCTATTTTTCCCTATACAAAAGCTATGCATCATGTAAATTACCCAAGACACTCACGGCATCTGTAGTAGCCGATGCAAAAAAATACGGTTTTTGCAAGTAACACTAAATTTTTTCTCAAATACGTGTTCAACTAACTTATTTTTCAGAAATTTAGCAACAGAAAGTGAAAAAACCATGTTATCTGAATTTCAGGAGGCAAAGGGTGAAGTTAAGTGAGGCAGGTTGCAAGTTAGCCTTGCCGCAAGTTAAGTGAGGCAGGTCACATGCGAGCCGTTCATTAAGTGAGGCAGGTTACGTTGGTCTTTCATGAAGGAGAAGGTTAGATGCCGAACTCGTCAGTTCAGTCGGTGCTTCGCGCCCTGGTCTGTTAAGGTTTGGCATTTAGTGCCGGCATCGGCTTTCTGTCGTGTTGGCCTGGAGGCGTTTAAGTCAGAGGTTAATGGCTTTTTGTTGGATGTTCTATAGCAGCTTTTTGGGCTTCCGGTATTGCAAAGCGCTTCATTTGGGTTGTGCTACCTGTCCGTGAGGACCCGAGCGTGAAGCTTTTTTTTTTTTAACAAGTGAGTCTTGCTTAAAACAAAGCAGCTTTCCCTTACTGCAAGCTGAGGTGCGCCAGCAATATCGAGCTCATACTTCGCTCATCTCTGAACATACGGTATCTATTTCTCACATAAGTAGAGTGTCGATATTGCTAGCTTTTCGATGAAGAGGAAGGAATAACATACCTCGCGTAGCAACAGCCGCATATTGTTTACATACACTAACAATAGCAACACACATACTGAGCTTACGCCCCTTGTATTGCAGGTTCGAGGATAGCCCAAGCATGCGAGCTCTTTGCTGATTTAGATGCGCTGACTCGGCAGTGGTAGGTGTGCCTAGCGGCCGCGGGAGCACTCACTTTCCTCAGAGATGAGTCGAGTAGGGAGGCAGGGGTCACTGAATCTTCCGCCATAGTTCTTGATGACCTTTGGTCGGCTGCAGCCGACCATTCCTCGCTTTTCTTCAGAAGACCTTACCTTTCCTGTCCTCTCTTCAAAAGACCGTACTTCTCATGGGCTCTCTTCAAAAGATTTTACCTTTCATGGCCTCTCTTCAAAAGACTTTACCTTTCATGGCCTCTCTTCAAAAGACTTTACCTTTCATGGTCTCTCTTCAAAACACTTTACGTTGCCCGGTCTGAAGCGCATGAGACCCTGACGGACAGCACACGTCCCCAAGCACTGCGCCATGTTAGAACAGGCTCGCGACACGACTGCACAAAAGTCGTACCAGTAACTTAACTCCATTCGAAATATTAGGTACAAGTGCTGGTAAAATGACCCCAATGCTGGAGCTCGAGGCCAACAAATGAGATCTGCATACATTACGAGCGCAGGTCGTGTCTTCTTCGCTTGTTAATGCAGCCGCTGCTCGGCCGACCTCCGCCGGCCCTATAAATCTCAACAACCAACGAGGAATTTCTCCGGTCTGCAAGCCATTGAGTAGATGAGATACACAGATCTACCTTGCGGGGAATTCTCAACACAACATAAATTTGGCGTTGTACCTCTAATGTAGCTAATGCATGTGCGGCAGCGTCGTGCAGCCGCAGTATTAAAGCAGAAGGTGAGGTAATGTGTCTAGTCAATTTATCCTTGTTTCTGTTTCCTAAGCGAAAGCATTATTTCATCAAAACTTGACGAGAGACAGAATGGCAGAGCAACGAAATCCTCCATTTCTATATTAGAACCCTAACCCAACGGAAAACAGATATCTGGCTTGGCCCAAAAGCCACTGGAGCGGCTAGAGCATGTAATTCGACTTGTTACTTGCGCAGCATCATAATCAGATTTACGTAAAGCCTAACAGATCAGCGTCTATCCTCTTATTTACGTATTTTTGTGCGGTTTTGATCGCCATTTGCAATATGGCTGAAAGTCAGAGACTCTCTGCCATTATCTGCCTCTGTGCACGTCACATCAGCGAGACACACGGTAGTAAAAGCATCCGCTACGATCCATTTGTGTCAACAGCATCAGATACATATTAGAGTGTGTATATTACATCTCCAGGCGCTCCGTTGCCGATCTAATACCCCTTAGCTTTGCAGTTAAATAACTTCGAGATTCATAGGCTTCTAGCTCCTCCTATGGGGCCAGTTGGATTATATCTGCAGCACAAAGCAGTGTGTGTTGTAGGGTTCCCAGTTGAGTGTACGGTCACGTTGACTTTGCCTCTCACCTTTACCAAGCTCCCGTATCTACCTTTGATACTTATCCGTAGACGTTCTGTTGGGAATAAACAGCAAACTGCTCTTGAATTACTTGTATTACATATTCAAAGCAAATTTTTTAGCAGGCCCAAATTTGCATTGAAAACCACCTGATGAGAGAATGTAGATAGGTAAACATGTGAATTCTTTGAGTACAGGTCATAAATATTTACTGCTTATATGAAAGTTTTTACATTATTCGAGAATCTGCCACATTCGTATTCTAAAAATATTACGAAGTAGACAAACTATCAGAAGTTACGTGCACTGCAGTGCAGAGACATAAAACTCTCTGTTGAATCTCAGGTTGGTCGCAATTTTCTGCCAGCCGAAAAACACCAAGATATGGATGGCTCTCCGTGCATATAGTGGTGTAAATAGTATCATACGAACCTCGTCGAAAGACCCCAAGGCACCCAAGAGGGTCAGAAGTTGTAGCAAAACAGCCATGAACAGAAAGAACGGCTTTATATTAAGCATTTTCTTACTAGCCGTGAGCCCTTTTGGCTGCCTGCTGGGCATGCACCTTCTACTCTCATCTCCAGCACATATGACTACTCACGCATTCGTTTAGTATCGCTCGCTGCTGTAAAATCAAGACTCGGATACATAGCCAACGTGTCGGTCTCTACATGTAGTGATTGTGGCTGCAGGTTTAGATTAGCTAGGCGGCAGTAGACGGTCAGATAGTCTGTTAGGGAGTTTAGGCGCAGTGCCTCTTCGTCTGTTGCCGTGGGAGATAACGCAGTGCTGCAGATCATGGTGTTGGTTCGTGCATCCAGCTCCATGAGATGGTAGCGCTAATTATAGCTATCTTTACTTTGTTGATAATAATATCTGCGAATCTCACTGCGTCGTCTCCCTACCGCCCTTTCCTCACCCCATCCTCCCAAAGATCTTTTCACAGCGCACAGTGGAGGTGCCGATCACTTTGGAACTACTGATTTAATTCCTTGATAAGGTGGCCGTAAACAAATAGTGTAACTAAGACCCGTCTGCTCTACCAATATTTACTTTAATTTCAAACACTGGAAACCTGTCGCGAAAATACAACAGCCGCTGTCCGTCGAGACGTCGCTGAAAACACCGCACGCAAGTAAATCCAACAAATGCCCTTTCAGAACGACGTTCTTTTCTGAATCAATTCAGTATTTTTCAAAGCCGACATTTTTTCACCAAAGTTTTAAAAATGCATACAAAGCAAAGGAGTGAAGAATACTGGGAAAAGTTCAAAAGACTGATCTTGCAGGCGGGCTTTGCTGGAGCGAAAAGTGCGCAGACACGGAGTGAGGAGCCCAGCAGATCCATGGCTGCCTCAGATGTGCATCACTTGGAAGATGAAGTGTTGCCGAGGACGGCAGGTGGAGCGCATTGCATGCGCAAAGTTCTTGCGAAACAAACTGCCGAACTGGAGCCGAAAACAGAGCACGACGCGATATATTTCTCCTGCACAGAAACAGGGGGCAAAAGAAAGACCCAGAATAATCCAGTTCATTTTGTCGGCAAAGCTGGTGGCGTTTTTGCGTTTCTGGCTCATTTTGGTGCGCAGCGGCGGCGGCGGTAAGCAACGCTGTTGCCATTGCCAAGCTGTGGCGCCTGCAAAAATGGAGTCGTGGGAGCGATATTTTGCGGCAGTGAGCTCCCTGCCAGGGCGAAACGCTCCCTCGCGACTCCCAACTTGCAAAAACTTTATCGGGCGGTTCTGCGTCGCTCTTTTATCGATATACTGAATGGCCAAAGTGCACTGCAGACTGCAGAGCGGCGGTACTCTATTGGGCGGCTCTCGGTGGTGCTACCTGCGATAATGGCTGACAGCTTTCATTTAACTTTATCGGGAGGCTCCATCTTCCTACTCTAGCCATATGCTCAATGGCTGAACTGAAAATCTTTACCCACACGATCAGTTTCGAAGTGAACTTTAAGCGTTACTTTGTATTTGCACTCAATTTGCGCCTAATACACGAGAGCAAAGAGCACACAGCGGGAAGCCGCGTCTGTTCCGCGCTATTTTATGAAGCTCGACGCTTTTAAAGCTTCTGAAAAACTGCCGAGAGAGAACGAAAATTGGTCGACTTGAACGAATTTCTTTTTAGAAGCTGCTGCTGCTGCGCTCCGTTCGTTCCTATGATAGACTGACGGAGCTGATCGGACGTCCCGGGGAATTTAAATCTAATCCGGTATTTCTTTCTGGCGTTTAAAAAGAGTACGGGGAGTGGATGCAGTGCAAATAGCAGTTACTTTTTATGGTAAAGTTCGTGACGGTCCCTCGTGAACGGTGCGTGCTTCAAACTGTATTTGCGTGTAGTTTCTCAATGTTTTGTATAAACACAGACCAATGCTTCTCAATTGCGCGCTAAAAACAATACATATTTCTCTACAATATTTTTCCTTAACTTGAATTAGAGAGTGAAGAAGGTTCGTATTTACTTCAAATTCTCTGCTAATGGATATCACTGTACGCCACAAATTCAAGTTAATTTTTGAATGATTTGGAAATAATCTCAGGTTTCGCACACTTTAATATCTCGTCTCGCACCCCCGCTTGAGAGCCACTGCCTGCGATATACAACATTATAAGCATTGTCTGATTGCCCCTCTATGTTTAACTGCATGCATAATATTGCAGCAGCTGTACTAGTATTAAGAACAAGAAATACTTCCACCTGTTGGAGAAATAAATGACTTACTTTTATTACACCGGTAAAAGTATAAGCCCAGTATCAACACTCTAAACAAACAGAAACGTTTATTTCTCCCAATAGGAAGGTTTTCATAAATTGAGACTATTGCAGTACTAGTTCAGTAAACTATTGTAATGCTGTAGCGGGCAAAATAAGAGAACGATTTTCATGTTTTGAAAATAAGGTTAACCATATGGAGTAGGTTAATGAATCTTTTGATGGGGCCCTAAGGAATGTATTTAACATATTTCTACAAAATATCGGGACAAACATAACTATATTTAATACATTAGAGTAACCTAACAAACAATAACAAAAATTTAACAGTGCAAAATAAGAGAACGATCGTCTCTAAATACAATTTTACAAACAAATAACATGGAACAATGGTCAATTTTAGGTTTAGAACAATTAGTATGGAGTACTAAAACTTTTATTTTCAATAACTTTAGCAC
>LQNS02276924.1:1775763-1791204 GCA_001587735.2 Parhyale hawaiensis | reverse complement strand
TCTATGGGACAGCCCTCTATCTGTGCATGACTTCTTGTCTTCCCTACCTTCCTTCTCATACCTTCCGCCACACGCCCGACCCCCTCCGGAGCCGCCCCCTACGTAACTACAACAACAACAACAAGTACGTCTCGTTTCAAATTATCAATGATTTTTGTCTCTGCTTTTCTGCCGTAGGTCTTAGATTCCAAGTGGTCAGTGCGCTACTGACAGGAAAAAGGCGTCAGTTTTGCAACTCCAATCCCCGGGCACGGCTGAACTCTTTCCCTCAGCTATGCCGCGTAGGGGAAGGAAACGAATACAAGAAGGTAGAAGTTTACCGGGAATAGGTCGGCCACCTCGATCAGCGGCCCACCTCCCGAAACAGAAGGGGAAGAATCGAGAGCTTACCTAACTCCACACAACTAACCTCGTCAGCAGAAAGTGCGACAAGCTGCAACATCTGCAAAAAAAAAAAACACTAGAGACCCTTGGGTGCGTGAAGCCCGAATTTAATTTTCTGGCAGGGAAAGAGCCCGCCAGAATACGCCCCGGAGGACTAAAGGACCGTGATAGTACCTATACTTACAACGAACCTCATGTTGAGGACTTGGGCTCTCCAGACCTCCAAGTGCTGAGGACTTGAGGCTCTCCTGCGCCACGCACAGCGCTAAGAACGCCAGCAGGACAACAGGAGAGCAGCAGCATGGAAGTGCGGGTCTCTCTTTCTTTGCTTCCGTCCCAAAAGCGCCGCAAGGGAGCAACACTCGACATTCGAAAGAAAGCTCGTGCCACGAGACACAGAACTTCGGGCGAGCGCTTCACTAGAGAAACACAAAAGACACACGCGTCGCGAGTACCAGCCTCTGCAATACACAGAGCTGTAATTATTATTATTATTATAGTTCAGTTTAACCACCGTAGTCGCAACTCAGGCAATTCAACAATGAATTTCCTTTTCCTATCATTTGTTCGTGATGGACTTTTCAAGTCCCATAAGGTTGTTCTATACAGAGCTGTGAGCGCGTGACCTCGGCGTCATATGATGTACAGCTCAGAATCAAAGGAATAGAATAAAGGCGCTACAGGAATGGGTAGTTTGTATTATTGACATCTCATGAAGTTAATTTGTGCGGGTAAATACAACAAAATAAAAAGTTTCCTCAAAAACATTTGAGCCAACTAAATTAAACATGTCAACTTTGGTTTGTTTGTGTTACATATAAGAATTATGTACAAACTGAATAATCAATGAAATATCATCACTAAAATAATAGTACTATTTTATTTCAGATTTAAAATTACTTTGCAGGGGCGGACCGAGAAATTCCACTGAACAGTAGGTTCCGATAAAAAAAATTTGTATGATGTGCAACATTGCCTGGCCAGCTGCTACCACTTGCGTGACTGCAGCGAAGTTGTCTTTTGATGTAGTACGTACGCACGTACGTTCCTCTTTTTTTGCAATATCCGCCCCTGTACCGAGTATGAGGAACATAATGCAACCAATATACAGGCAACAACGATAGGAGCACTGCCACTGAGACAAGCTAATGAGATTAGCAGCAACTTGTCGGCAACTTCAGTTGTGAGCGTTGCTTTCGTTGCATTAGATCCTCAAACTCGACCAGACTCCGCAGCCGCCTCATAACGAAATTGCTTCGGCAATAGCGCCCCAATTTGAACAGTGGCGAACCCAACGCTCATGACCGGAAGTTCCGGAGAACTGAATCGAATAAAATTAGTCTGTCTCGATTGCACTGTTCCAATCGGAAACACCTTAGCGCACGTAGTTCTGTAGTTGAGCGTTAGAGCTCACACCGAGTGCAACTGGTGCCGGCAGTACAGCCAATATGTTCTCAGCAGGCGAACAATTGTGAACAATGTATAACGAAATTTCTCTGCACCTCAGAATGAACATGAACAACTGAGACGCAGCCGTGGTACTGAGAGATCGATACTGCAATAAGGATGTAAACTTGCTTACGTTTAAAATATTAATTAATATTATCATCAAATAAAGATAATGTAGGCTATGAATGCTACTACGAAGCACCGAATGTTAAGTAAATAAATAGCAAATGGATCTATAATAATAACACGGAAAAGGTCCACATCACACGACGACGACTGAACGTACGGAGCACATCGTACACCATCTACAGCACACTACCTACGGGGGAGGGGGGGGGGGAGGAAGCTGCGGTACCGAGTGAGCGCCGTATGCTGTGGGATTAGGAGGGGGCGGGGGGGATATATTGAGTTCTATGCTTCATATCATTATTAGTGGGGCACTGCTCCCGCTGTAGGCGCCACAAAACGGTACGATGGTAATTACACACAGTATTACAAGGGCACGTAATATCTCTTGAAGCAGGAATGAATGAATATTCGTAAATGACGAAGGAGTCTATTTGTAAAACAATTACTTCCTACGAACGCTGACTCACTGAAGGGCATCCCCAGAGCGGGACAAAAACCTTCCAGTGATGTGAGCTAAAGACTCGCCGAGCCGCGCGCAGCCTCATATATGAATCATTTCGCAACTTACATCTACCGAGAAGAATTCAATCATACGAGAAGGGAACCCCAAACTGGTAACACAAGACATCCTATTGCTTCTGATCATCAGTCGCCTCTTGTAAACATAACAAGTTCGCATCGAATGATTACTTCAAAAATTGAGCAAACGAGTCTCAGGTTACGGGACGCAGTAACGCCATCAAATGAAGCAGAGCGCAGGGCAGAGCAGCACTGGCCGCACAACACCGGATCTAACTGAGGTAGCAGCGGTTAACACTCCCGGACACAAGCAGCAGCAGCAGCGAGTGTTGTTGTTCGGTCACACACCTAATGAAGAGTAAACAGAACAAGCGAGACAAAACTCTAACATTCCTAACAATAACAACCTATTATATCAAAATCGGATATGGTGGAATACTAACAAACAATTAAGTACTGCGAGTATGGCAATAATGAGCTAATAAGTGCCAAATAAGCCTCAATTGATAATAATGAAGACCGTTTGTGTTAGCTCTGATACTTGGCATGTGGTCAATGCAGCGCAATTGATGCGGTGGAGGCTGACCGCATCAGCAGAAAATTGTTCCAACTGGTATGCTAGTTTCCGACATGTCGGCCAAATGACCTCCTCGGAATTATCACTTCCCTGCAGAGACTCAACTTATCTCACAATGATGACAATCTAGAGCGGCAACAACAGCGCGGTGCTGAGTTATTATTACAAACGTCAAGTTCACAAAATACCGCCAGCTCAGTGAAATGATGCAAAGAGACTTGAGGTCGCCATCAACACGCATCAGCAAAACGACGTCACTGACCACTGGCGTCATGGATTATGTTGCGAGCACCTACGAGGTATACCGTTGTGGTATCAACACTAACGTGTCGTAGATATTTGGCTTAGCAGGTCCACATGAAGGAGCGGGCAGGACGCTGGCCACTGAAGCAAGTGTGTCGGGCAGCAGGAGACGCAACATGCGGCGGCACACACCACCATCTGAGACACGTGCTCGCCGGAGATACAACACGCGTCTGGGTCTTGCTGTAGAGCGCAGGCCACTCAACATTGTCCAGGTGAACGCATGCCAGCTATTATTAGTTATCTTGAAAAGTATGGCAACTTTCTAATAACGTAGAAATAGGCATCACAATGCAATACTGCAATTACCTTGCTTATCCCGACACCGTTCATGCACATGTCCCACAAACACACGGTACACTCGGGGGCGATATTCAGAAGTGATACGAACACGAGGCGAGCATTTGCTTAGAGCCAACACTAGCCCTTAACTCCCACAACGAGACGCACCCCAGACCCACAGTCACCAAAACACATGCCTACCTACAAGATAAAAGCAGCAAAATAGCGCGCAATTACTAATCAGTTCTTATCAATAGTAAACACAATAAGTAGCACCAAGATCACGAGCAGGCCAAGTGAAAGGATGGTAATCTCAAAATCAGTGCGGGAGTTGCACTCAAAACTCACGAATTTTAACTTAAAGAATATAGAAGATTCTGAGCAGCTGCGAATACTTAAAAAACATGTGCAATAAAATATTTCAAGGTACGTAACGAGATTAATTTTGATGAGATTCACAAGGACGGCAGTGCGAAAAGAGAACACCTACGCGCAGAGAAGCAAACAAACAAGTTCAATGAGCCACAAAGCAATGAATGGTAAGGTCAATATCACAAACGTACACTAAATGAGAGGGATTTATATTATACTCTGTTTAAGCTCTGTAGCCGCAACTCAGGCGTTCCAACAGAGATGATCGAGCAGTATTCAAATACAATATAATTTGTGGCGTGGCCAAGTGCGCTACTACGGGCAGGAAACAAGGAGCAAAGAATAGAAAAAACTCGAGTGGACGGCTATGGAGCCTTCCAAAGCCTTCCACACGAGAGAGAGTAGAGAAGTCCCGCGGACTAGGTCGGCTCTCTCGATCGACAACCCACCTCGAGGAACGGAAAGGGAAAAATAGAGAACCTACCTACTTTACAAAACTAACCTCGTCAACAGGAGCTGCAACATCTCCAGCGGAAAAGGCACTTGGGACCCTTGGGTTCGTGAGGCCCAAATATATTGTGGCAGGGAAAGGGCCCGCAAGAATATCCCCCTGAGGGCAATGGAAGGAAGCACGCTCAAACTCCCCGACTAGTGAGTGTGCTGCACAGAGCCGCATACTACTGGCACTGCACAAACTTGGGTGTCACTGATACGCGGCCCTGCGGCAGTTACAAGTGTTGTCGGAGCCTTGCAAATATTGTCCTAAAACAGGAAATGTCCACACCTCACCGCTAACATAAGCCCAACATGTGCACATCCTTTTCGTAAGAACAAATCCATCAGAATACGCCGTAAATGAACAAGTGTAACGGATACTGCGGCTCCTCATATCCCCGTGTCCGCAGTTAGCACCGAGAGTAGAGCAAGCGCTCTCTCTTTTGAGCTTTGTAATACAATTGTTATGCTGCAGTACACAGAGTTATGCTTCGCAGCGGCACGCGCACTGACATTATAAACCACTATGAACGAATGTTGTAGTAGTATTCTCTTAGGCTTACCACCGGACCCACAATAAAGTATGATCCTAACAGTGAGGCTCGGAGCGGCCACCGTGGGAAGAACACCACGGACGACGAAGTGTTCAATGACGCATGGTTTGTCTCGAGTCGGCCACGTGCGCCACTACGGGCAGAGAAACAAGGCGCAAAGCATCTCAAATAGACAACAAACGAAAAGAGAAGAAGACTGAAGAACGACACTCGTGTGGACGGCCTCTTCCGTGGCCCTCCGCACGAGAGAAGGTAGGAGCCTTGCGGAATAGGTCAGGCTGGTCGGCCACCTCTCACGGAGTGGAAGAGGTAGTTTACAGCCCACCTAACTTTACAAACTAACCTTCTCAGTAGAAGCTGTAGCCAAACGCGACATCTCCTATGGAATGGAACAGTCAATCAGGATTCTTGGGGGGGGGGGGGTGAGGCCCAAGATTCTTTGCCAGGGCTAGGAACCACAAGAATATCCCCTTGAAGGGAATGCTACGCATAACTGAGGGCCCCAGTCCATTACTAGTAGGACCTTTACCAGCACATCAGGGACACAATGTCGATATGGCGCCGAACTATTCCTGAGGACACAGTTCGTGCGCCCAGTCGGTACAGGTAAGCATTGAAACAGTCATAAGATGGCCTTGGAAGGATAATAAAATCATCATAGCTGGAGTAAGCAAGAATCGATCTGCAGCTTGGAAGTGCGAGTCGCCGAGTACATGTAATCCCCCCACTTGAGGTCATCCAGTGCAGCCGACGGTAACTGTCGGTAGCTGTTTATGGGACGTTACGAGTACCTTCTGCATGAGGCTCGGCAGTACACAGAGAGCCCTGAGTGAAACACCCAAGACAGCGGCGCATGTGTGTGGGGGGATAAGAGGTCCTACATCACAAAACATGCTTTATATTACACGCTTATTTCTATCACCAAAGTATGCGATAACTATACAAGGAAACAATGAGCAGCGACTCGCTAACACAGAAATAATACAAGACTGGTAGCCTAGGGAGCGATAAAATCCTTAACCTGCCGACTAAAATGAGATGCGCCAACTATGATAGAAAAAGAGCACAACTTCATTGCTTAAAATTAGTGAGATTTCTTCATAAGAACGTTAGTATGTAAAATAAATTTCCTTGCAAGACATTTACTGAGCGCAAAGCACAAAAGCATATGCAAAAGATGTCATGTGTAGTGAACTCATGCTGTACCGTAGCCGCAGAGCTGGTCTACCGTCACGGGTCAGCTATATTGAACTTTTCTGCCTCATTTAAGACAATGCGCTGATTTAGAGAGCAGGCACTTCACCTCACGTGTGTACCTGCGACACAGGTCAAGAGACTGCAAGCAACACTCGCTGTGCGTACACAGCACAGCCCTCATGTACCTGAATTTTTTTTTCTGGTCAGAGTAAGCGGCAGGTTGCGACAGCGCGGAAAGGGTCGAACCGTCAGCTGCAACTTACAAAAGTGCCAATAATACCTATATAAAATATCTCTTGGAGCCATATATATGATTGACAAAATGGATTGTACGGTGATGCTGGGGCTCGTGTGGCAGTAGTTACTGCTCACTGCTGCAGCAATGCGTGCGGTGAACAAGTGGTTGGCTTACTGCACCACCAGGCGCTGGATGCGGTCACTCGCCCACAGGACCAACACGAGCCGGAAGAGCCACGGAACGCAGCGTCAGCAGCAGCAGCACCGCTAGAGCTTCTTTGTATTCCCACGGCTGGCAATGAAACGCGCGCACTACAAGTCAACACTAAGCACTACTGAGGCCAGTGAACCTTACGGTAAATTTTGTCAATAAAACTGTAAGTAGATATAAAGTAGATAGCTACACAGACCCTTAAACTTCAATATATTAACTAGAATTAGGTACAACATAGACCTATTTACACAGATGTATACAGATATATATTTCCTACTGAACTAGAGCTACAAAAGAAATGCACAAGGGTAATCCGTAACGAGTCGAGGGCAAACGTCGTAAGATGTTGAGGGAGTCTGTAACTGAGGGCCCCACACAGGGAGCAGCTGGTCAGTGCAACAAACCGAGAGGGAGGTGGCGACAGTGTAATGTGACCAGTTAGTGATGAGTGTACCGTGGCCGAGTAGACTATGTGTTGCATTTGCTCCACAGTACGAATCAATGCAGTGCAGGAGTTGTGACAGCAACATGTCTGCTGGCGGCGTAGCTAGACACACCACGTGTACAGTACTACTGCCTTTCAATACTAGAAATATCTACTAGGATGCTGCAGCAAATTTGTATCAATTAAGCAGTTGCACCACTTCATTAGCAGGTAGCTACCTACCACTATTGAGTCGCTCTACCTACGCACAAGCTACCTACTATGCAAGCTTCAAGTAGAAAAATGGTAGTACATGTACTGGTAACTTGATCAGAAAACTCATCAGTAAGATGGTAGTAAGTCGACTAGAAATTCATCAAGTAGGCAGAGACGAGCAATTTCCGCTCAGACTCCAAGCTGTTTACAAGAAAAAAAAACACGACTCCTGAGCCGTGACAACTTGGCTGCTATCCCAGCAGCCAACAATGCATCGTCACAAATGTGGATGCACAGAAACAGGGAGCATACGGGGGATTAGACCCTTACGCTCTGCCCCCCTTCTTCCTCGGAACACTGGTAGACGCTGTAGCTCCCGATATGTATGGGGGCCACGCATTAAGAATTATTATCTGGAGCAGCTGAGTCCAAAAGAACGCAATGCAGTACAGAGACTGAAGAGTAGTAGTAGTAAAAGTTTTACAAGCGCTTTAGGGGCACTTTACCGCCTATATCGCGCCCAACTACTCCTGTGATTTATCACAGGCACGTGCGCCACTAGGGCGCCAACTATGTCTCATTTTATATTAAAAAGTTATTGTAAGAAGGACATTACCATTACATTTACATATAGTATATGTACTTCGTGAAAGAGGGTGAAGTCATAGTTGATGGTAGTAATTATCGCGATGGGTTCATCACAGTTCGTTATAGAGATCACATCTGACAAGGAAAGTCTTAAGGGCATTTCTGTTACATTGGCCGCGAGGTCCCTCAGCTAGCAATCCCCGGAGTATGGAGTCAGCATCCAGTCCATATAAGTCCGGATAACAGTCCCTCCGCTCGTTGGAGAAGGTAGGGCACTTGGCCATCAAATGCAAGATGGTGAGAGGTACGAGGCAGTCGTCTCAATAGGGTTGCGGGTGCCCCGTCCGCAGATAGTCATGAATAAGTCTCGTGTGCCCAATACGTAGGCGGCAGAGGCTGAAGAGATGCCAGTTGCATTTACACCTGCGGTGAGAGCAGTACAGCCTGTCGGAGCAGGAACTGGAGCCGATACGAGGTGGCAGCAGCAACAGCATGTACAACACTGGCTCCATAGGACACTTGGTTCGGTGTGTGCTACCCACCTGAGCTGAGCACAATACCTAGGAGCTGTAATAAACGAGAAGCTGCACAGTCAAGAAGCAGTGTGTAATATAATAGCTGGCGCTAGGATTGTCATCCTCCCGATGTGGACTATAGAGTAACTTGCAATGGCCAGCATGCATCTCCCGTTGCTACAATAAGCAATTTGGTCGTGTAAACTCTTCATCAAAGAAAAAACAAACGTGTCGGCACGTGATACGCCATTGTCCGACCACTGGTCACTAGCTAATCACTGGTCAATACCAAACGCAGGACAATCAATGCTTTTGAATTTCATTACAATTAGGAAAGGTGAGCAAGACGGCAAGAAATCGAACCGTTACGACAGTCACTACATGAGACTAGAAGCTAATAATAGGTGCAGGGGAGGTACTTGCAGCAACACTGTACAGTATCTAATACTGGGCAAGTTTACAGGGTTATTGCCAAATAGGAATAGCTTGAATATTGGATAGGTGAATAGATTATGGTGTGACTGATCCTCAAATTGCCACTTGGTACTATGTACTCACCGTAAGGTGGGGCAAGTGACCATATGAAGTAAAAGAAGCCAATTTTTTATTAATTATTCCTTTGGGGGGAGAGGGAAGGAACCATTGCTTTTCAAGTGCTGGTTCTTAATTTGAGTCAAACTCCCTTCTGCAAATAAACTAGAGAGTTGAGTGCCGAGCCCCAGCTGAGGAAGCATCTTGGTTTTTCAGAAAATGCGAAAAAAATACTGGCCCCTTTCACCCCTTCGTGGTCAACTTTGTCCCATATTGTGGCAGCTTCAGCGTCAGCAATAAACAAATTGTCTTTATGTACTTGCGCATTTGGCAAGTCGCGGCTGCCACTACTTTATCCTTCGCCGGGGTGACGCCCCTTGGCAGTTCACATCTGAGTGTGGAGCTCAGAAAGTCGAGGGCAACAGCACGAGACGCAAGCATCGAAGATGGGGAGATATTTCAGCTGAGGTAAGAGCGGCGTGACGAAAGGGAGTCGCTCAAGCGAGGCATCCACACAGTAGGTACTGCCTACATTACAGCGAAGCACTACAAACAGTTACAGAAAAAAGATAGGTAGTTAGGTACAGAAGCATAGGCAGGTGACCTCAGGTACAAATGCAAAACTGAAACTTGGGTCTAAAAAAGAAGACACAGTCCGAATGAGTCACAAATTGGGGAGAGCAGCAGTCCCCACCCCTGGCACCACTCACGGTGTTAGCTGCAACAATCGCAACAAGAACGGAAGACAAAGGACTGCCAAAAGAGCACCCAAGTCCTCCCTCCTCCGCTTGCAACATGAGGCCACCTGACGCACTTCGAGCAACAATAATCTAATATGTACAGTGACTGAGATTCTTGCCTCCACACGGAGCGATGCACCACCTTAACATTTGTCTTTAAACTAGCAGCGGTGAAGCTGAGAGCAAACACGTATGGGAGACCTCGGGTTGTGCACTTATATTAATGATGTCGATTACAGCAGCAGAGACCACATGTCCAACCGAAGAATCGAGCGAGTACATCTCTGTGTGCAATTCACGCCACTTCTCTCGTACACAAGGCCATATTTGACACACAGGAGTTAATCGCCAAGTGCAAATAACATATACGATACGGTACTTGGTAGTTTGTACGGAAGCTCCACATGCACAGTCCTGTACAGCTTTGGTCCTGTACAGCTGCTCTGGTTTGCGTCATCTCCCTGCACAGCGAGCCGGCAGCTACAGTGCGTTTGATATCCTCTTATACACACAACACTTTGTCGACGCAGGTACAAGCACGCACGGCTTCGAACGAACGAAGAGGGAACAGATCACCAGTCTAAATATCTGGCAGCACTCACTGAAACAGCCAAGCTCGCGCCCTCACTGCAGCGCAGCAGATAAAGACATTTCCCGTTGAGCCACAACTTTGCGGTAGGTATCAATTAAGCGCACCTGCTAAGACGTTATTAAATATTCTCTGTCAGTTTCATTTACATAATGACTACCAAACAATCGTAGGAGCAAGCACGTTTTATTATACTGAGCGCTCTCGCCGTAGCCGATAGGACATCAAAAAGGTTTTTAGCAAAGCTCACAATGAGATAATTATCATACGATCGCTTCAAAATGCTCACTCAGTAAACATGGGCAGCCAATTAGCTTGGTCAGGAGGCAGCAGCTGCACCGCAACGCACGCGTCACGCGCAAAGTAATAAATTAGACATTTTGTTCTCTCCACGAGGCAGTGCAGATAAGTAGCTAAATATAATACAAATAGGAAGAGCAATTGTACATTTCGAGCTACAGCAGCTGCAGCAGCAAATACAAACGAATTATGCAATAAGGAGCAAACTTCCCCGGTGACAGGCAGCTGTGGAGTACGGCAGGCAGTGACAGACTCTCCTTGCTACCTACAAACGGCAAAACAGAACTTCACAACAATGAACCACAAATATAAACGTATGGTACCGTCCACAGGAACAAACATCGGCATGAATCCAAACTCATCAACCACGACTTTGCAAAAACCACGTGTGTGCTGGTAGGCACACGCACACATAGGCTGGCCTCGCTAGCTGTACCTAGTGAAGCCGCCACCAGCCACCACAGCTGCACACTGAACGCTCACATCCAAGGCAAGTGAGTCCACCATCAAAGTAATGAGCTCATAAGCAGTGCGCAACAAAACACAACAGCCGCACGTGCAGCAAATGGTAGAAAAGTTAGCCTTGGCCTATTGTTGATGCTGTGCAACATTTCTTAGTGGTTAGCTACGGGCCGAAACAGAAATCCCGGCAGAATCGAAATAAAATAAAGAAATTCTGATGAACTTCAAGAGTCAACATAGCTTTCATTTACTAAGAGCAATACAATAGCAGCCTTTGGGCCCAATAAGTAACGAAGTCGAATGCAGAAACCTACCTAGCAGACAGCCGAACGCTTTAGCTAGAAGTTCCAGGCAATGACGGCTCAGTGACCTTGAGCCTGCTAACCGCTGCATCCTAAGCTAAGAAAATATTTTGTGTTATGTCTACAAACAAAGAAGCGACGGCACTGAGGCAACAGACAATGTAAGTGCCACCTTAGAGAGCTGGGCAGCTGACTGGGCTGTTGCGCGGCCTGCCGTAGCTGCCATGAAATAATCTCGTCCAACACAATAGTCAGCAGGCACATAGCGAAGCCAAGAACACAAGAGCAGAAGGTTCTACTATAAGATGTAAAGAGTCTCAAATAGCAAGAGCGGGGCTTGCTGGTCAGCACCAGCGGTAGAGCAGCAGCAGCGACAGCTACCACCTCCTCCGTCCACCACTCTTACACAAAAGTACAAGCATTATCACAAAGCTATGCAAAGTAGTCATTACGTACGTTATCATGGCAGGCTATAGCTAAATTACTTGACAGAACCAACGCCTGCTTCTTTGTGTTGAACAGGAGGGATGCACGTCTGCCGGCAGCGACGCAAGGCAGACCTCAGCAGTTAAGCTTGGTAACCCAATAATGCAGCCGTACATATTTGGTCGTGAGTACAAAAAACGAATTCTTCGTATTTACTTTAGTAGGCACACAGAATTTTCTAATTACTGCGATCAAATAATACAATCTGATGCGTCTTGATTTTTAGAGCTACCTACATAATTTATTTATGTGCACTTGAATGAGCAGGCAGAACAAGCTAACTCTTTTGGTCGTCACAAGCAAATGTGGACCATTGCATCACTGGGTTACCGTACCTGGCGAGTTGTTGGCGTGCACGACACCACACGTGTAGCTACCAATCACTTGACTGACCTAAGGCAAGCCAAGCGCGGGCCTCACCCCAGCACACTCAACACAAATGGACTACTTGCACTGCACTGCCAGTAGCCACACCCACAACTCCGCATTAAATTGCACAAAAAAAAACTAAGGCTACAAAACACATAAAAAATATGGCAGATCTAAAAAAAACGAGATCGGTCGTTAGAAGCAGCAATATTTCAAGTGCCTTTTGTCGAGGCAACGCTGCGCTCTATTTTAGTAATGGAATGTAAATTGGTGCTGCTGTGAGGAAGACAGAAGCTGCAGCATACCGCTAGGGTCTTGCCTGATACAGACCGTCACAATATCGACCTCTTCTGCAGTCCATTCAACTTGGCCTCGTGTTGTTCCAGGTGGAGCGAACACACGGCTGTGGTGTCCACGTGAGGCGCTACAGTCGACACACTTCTCCGTATTCGAGTTATAAGTCATCGTAAGCATCAGCAGTTCGGCTTACAAAATTCTCCTCACTCCAATCCTACAATCTGGCGACATTAACACGGCACCACGCACTAGTGTTGCAGATGCAGCGACCATCAACAACAAACTACACATAGGCGCATTCCAAACTTCTCGTCTTCATAAGTCAATAGTGCCTACATAGGATCCAATCAACACTGCTCCCTGAATAGCTGCACCACAGCTGCAGTCACTCTACTCAACACGTTGTTCAAAACAGAACACGCACACTTAAACATCAGCCTCTCCTTCGTTTAAACAGCGGGCTAACGCTCGCGCACCTTCCATAATAGTCCGATGTAATCCGTTTAACGCAGCATATATTGTATGCAAGAGTTGCGGTTCTACTTCAAGTTCATCATAAACATGCCAACCAGCACTTGACACGGGATCAAATACCCACTTTCAACTTTCAAGTGTTCCGAAGTTCTAACACTGCACTGTCCCAACACCATGAAGGAAGTCTCATAACCTTGCGGACGCTTAAAGCAATGTTCTCACGTACCAAAGTCTCGACACTCGCAAGCCAGCACCGCACTAGTTACACATCATATGTCACCAAGACACCAACAAGGTGAGAAACTCTTTATGTTACCTAAGAGCAACATCCCCACACACCCAACGCCAGCTCAGTACATCTTCTCATTGTTCTTGCGAATGAGACCGTACTCTCAGTAGAAGTCTGACGACTCGAGTGTCTTGCACTGCTTGGAGAGGGTGGCATACTGTCCCTGGTTAGGGCCGGTGGGTGGTCCTTGGGAGTGAGAGTGCGAGTCCCGCGGCATGGTGGCAGTGTGATGGTGATGATGATGGTGGTGGTGAGAGCCTCCACTACCTCCGTTCATGCCTCCCTCACTTTTGTAGGTAGCCGAGTGAGGATGATGTTGATACAAGCGCCCATTCCTGTCAAATAAACAAGACAAAATAGATTACAAAATTTCTCCAGTAAACTATTCCTCGGTAACTATGCAAAAATAGCTCAACAAGACAAAGGTGATTCCCATAGTGATGCAGAACCAAATGCGAGTCAGGGCTACAATGAAGAGACGAAGGTTTAAAAACAACGAGACGCTGGAGACGAGAGAAATGTAATGAAAAGACTGGGAGGCTTCTTGCAAGGGTCCACATGCTACAGACACAAGGACACAGACACTGCTCGCGTGGTGCTATGGGGAAGAGTATTATTCAGCTGTGATAATCAATGTAGCACATGTAGTGGGCAGAGAACAGCGGGATGGGTATGGTATGGAGGGCATGGTGAGCAGGGTTGTAGAGTCTCAGTTAGTCAGAGGATTTGTGGGAAGTCGGAGTTGGAAACCACTTGCTCCACAAGTTAGGTCAGAAGCCCCACTAGCTCCAGGAGTTAGAGTCAGAAATTCCCTTGCTCCAGGAATCTTGAGTTGGTTACAGGTATTTAAAACCCAACTCTGACTGTGAAAAACCACTTACAAAATATTCAAAATTTGAAAAAAATATACAGTATTCAGAACTTTTAGTATAGAGCTTTAAAAATAATATTGAAGATTTTGCAAATGCAAACAAATAATATTAATTTATTCCCCATGTTTGCCACCGACTGTGAGCACCTAGTTTGTCTAAGCAGAGTCTTGCCTAAGGATAATTATTTATATTTTATAAAACTAACTTGTAATATGTGATCCCAAATGGTGCAAATAACAAAGGGATTCATTGCAAACTATTTTCTAAAAGCCAATTTTCTAAGAGTCAATGCTGAACTGCTGAAGTATATTTTTGGTATTCAGTAATTAGCCTGCATCAATAATTTCTCTGGAAAAATACTCAACATTTATAAATATATAAAATTTGGGGTCCAAATAGTAGGTCCTCAAGATGCAAAATATAACTGTAAATGAGAAAAAAATACTTTTGTTAGCTTCACACGAGTATAATTTAGGTAAAAAGCAATTACACCACGTTAAAGTACGGTAGTGGGTATTCTGCTCATTTAGGCCTCCCTACCTACGAAGTACTCAGTCATCCAAAGAGAAGAAGGAAGGGACATACAGAACGTCAAGAGAAATGTGGAACCCATGCACGACTTATGACGGGGCCACACTAGGCATTTGCAAAGACAACTTGATGCAAGGATGCGGGACTCGGACGTCATTCATGCTACGGTATCCATGATACCGATTTCAAATATCTATCAAACCGGCCCGCGGGCTGATCATCCTAGCCACAAGTTGGGCGTAGAAATGCATATGTGTCCCCGGCATTAGGCAGCAATTGCATTTGTTGAAGCTTCAGATTCCAAACTTGTAATATACCATGATAATTACCTAGGTTACTAATGATACAATCAGGCTGTCCACCAATAATATGCTTTGACAGATGTGGTTTTAACTAATAAATGCATTTCTTTGATTATTTTCAACTTTGAACTTATCAGGTTTTTGCTTGGAATTTTTTAGCTACTTTGGCCCACCAGTACATTTTACAGAGATCATCTGCCACCCGATGCCTGTGCGTCTCCGTCGTGGGTGGACCCTGCGCGAGTCTCTGCGTTGGTTGGGGACTTTCGTGGGCCAAACGCAGGCACTCACCGTCTGGAGTGGCTCCGCGGGTCGCCGTGGCGCTCCTCTTCTCCCTTCTACTTTCTTCTCCCACTATTCTTTCTCGCTATCTCGTGTTTTTCCTTTCACGGACAGGTCCTTTCTGCCGACGACCTGCCCGCCCTTGTCTAGGCAGCCCCTC
>LQNS02276924.1:1752717-1772608 GCA_001587735.2 Parhyale hawaiensis | reverse complement strand
CTACCTCTCTATGGGACAGCCCTCTATCTGTGCATGACTTCTTGTCTTCCCTACCTTCCTTCTCATACCTTCCGCCACACGCCCGACCCCCTCCGGAGCCGCCCCCTACGTAACTACAACAACTACAACAACAACAGAGATCATCTGAACATAGTTTTCAAGTGTACAAGCAAGTATAATACCATAGATGATTTAGTAGCGTAGTTTTGAGTATATTTAAAGTTATTTACTGCTATCTAGCTTTTATTTGCTCAAAAAATGCTTCTTTAAAAAAATTACCGGCGGGGTTTTCTAAGGTTTTTTTTTGGGGGGGGAGAGGTTTAATGTCAACCCTGGGAAAAATGGAGGTCCAGGAGTCTGACTTGAACCATACGACTCTACAACCCTGGTAGCGAGTACAGCAGCCAAGGAGGCCGCAAAGAGGGTAGCAAAAAAATATGCCGAGGGGACTTGGTGGGAAATAATACATTGGAAGATGACGAGCATGGAAAGGAACATGTCTGCCGGCCGGTGACGTGGATGCTAACAAACAAATAACATGACCGCTTCTTGTACAATGAAACAGTGAGGATGAAACCAGCTAAACACTTCGCATCACAACTGTCAACACGTTCAAGATGTCACGCATTACCTCTCTAGAGGCAAGAGCAGAAAAGAAAAACACGACTCGCACACGACTGATGCTAGTAATATCATCATCGTGCCTGGATGAAGACTCCATAGACTGGTTACTGTGGTCAGAGGGTGTCAGGGAAAAAAATCCTGGGAGGAAAAGAGCCTGCCAGTCTCTTGAGGTTATATTTAGCAGCTCCACTCAGCTATTTTGAAATACTGTATGTTCAAACACACAAAATAATATTGTGCTAACGGAAATGTTAACCCATCATTTTTTTGGGTGAATGTGGACTGCAACAGCTCCTAATATAGGTAAGTTAATTTTTGTTAAGGCGAAGTTAGGTCAAGTTATAAGTTAGAATAAATTAGGTAAGAGTTAGGAAAGGTTAGAGCAGAAGTTTGGTTTGGTTAGGTAAGATTAGGTTCGATTTGATTACAAGCAGCTAAGCTAGGTTAGCTTAGACTATTTATATATTTCCAAGTTTACCACAGCAGGTTAGCTTAGACTATTTATAATAATATACACTATATTGCTAATTTCACCACAGCAGGTTAGCTTAGATGAAGTTAAACTAGGTTAAGGTAGAATAAATTAGGTTAGAGTAAATTAGATAAGGATACATCAGAATAGGTGAGGAATGGCTAAGTGGGGTTATGTTTGATTAGAACAAGCTAGACTAGGTTAGGCTTAGCTAGAATTGGTTAGGGTAGGTAAGCTAGTACAGCAGAATTTCATTTATTTTAATAAAACTTATTTCAAAAAACTAGGTAGAGGTAATACATCTACATTAGGCAGTAGGCAGGAGCTCATTTCCTACCAGGGATTTTTTTCCTGTTGAAAATTTTCCTCACGGAATTTTTTTTTCCCAATACCCTGTCAGAGAAGATCATCAGGCGAGTGATGTATAAACACGGCGTGTTTGATCACGTAACCAGGGAAGTTAGGCATATTCCTAACAAATGATGAGCGTGACAGGAGGGGATTAGGTGAAAGTACAGCTGCCAAGCACAATACAACAAGGCTGGACACGGTGTGCAGGTCCAGTGTCGCGGCACACTATTGCGAGCGAAGAGTGTCATGCTTAGCGAGCAAGCGACATGTTAAAATAATAACGGGTAGAACTAGGGTGTGTAGTGCAATGACTACTTGCGCCGTTTGCATTCAATAATCAGATAACTCTTTGACTTGGGCTTTATATAATACCATCAGCTGGAAACATAGACAAACTTATGCACATTGTTTAGGATGTGTGTGCAACAGCCCAGCTAGGCAACTGTACAGCATTTCAAAAAACTGGCAGTAAGTTATATCATAGGCAGCGGACAATCAAGTTTTTGGCAACCGTTCATACGAAAGACTAGTACAGTAAAAGTGGCAAACACACACAAACCTCTGAGCTCTCCAAAGCTTTGTTCCTACCCCCCACACAGGGTAAGGCAACTGTGGAGCCCAAAGACCTATCCTACCCTTAAACAAAAGAGGAGCAGTAGTGCCGCTGCGTCTAACCAGGCAGCCTGATCTGGTCACTGGAGATTATGCCTCCCTAGCAGGGCACGGAGGTATAGAGCACCAAGTTAGCGAGGGCAAGAATGAGACGGTACCTGCGAGCTTGAACTAATAACATGGCGAATTTTTTCAAGGCAGCATTATCACCAGAACTGAACACATACATACACACACACAGACAAACATAAGCAGAAGAACAAGAGAGGCAAGAGCTCACAACTGAGCCTGCAAAGCCGGCGCGCTACAGCAGCAATTTTCAACCAATAATTGGCGCACAATTACTATTATCTTCTAATGTATCCGCCGTATGCGATAGGATCTGCACATAATTTACTCGAGATCCAAGCACAGGAGAAAATGAGCACTAGCTTCCGTCAGGACACTACGAGTGTACCGTAACTATTCAGAAACAATAATTTTAACAGAGCATTCGTCAGTTTGAAACATCACATAGAAATCATATCTTGTCGCCAAGAACCGTAATGTGCTACTAGACATTTCTCCCCCATTGTTTTCTCATAAGAAAGGGAGAGAGCGCCCTTGTGGCGAGGCAGTGGAGCCTGAGAAAGTTAGGGTTAAGTTGCTGCTGTTATTATTATAGCTAGTCATAATTTCACCACCGTGTAGGTGGCCACTGGATGATGCAATGACGTCATAGGAGTAAATGAGTGAAACAAATATCAAAGATCATAAAACTTCGAAGTGATGCAGCGATCTTGACTACAGTTAACGTACAAGAGACATAAGACATGGCAAGCTCGAGATTGAAAATTGCTGCGCCACACTAGGGTCCAAAAGACAGACACAAGAACAATAGGAAGAAATTAACAGGGACTTACAACAGTGGCCGTCCGGCAGTGCCATGGTCACGGCAGGAATACAAGAGAAACTTGGTTAGTTTTGCTGGTACAGCACACCAGATATGACAGGCTACACAATAGACAGGCACAGCTCACAGGGAGCAGCACGTCAGTGGCACCACCCAACAATTGGGCCACTGGATGAAACTATTAGCACTGTGAACAATAATATTACAGCTGTTCTCACACAGCTCACTTCCAACAGTTCTCACTCCGCTCCATCTCTCGGTGGACGCTTTCAGTGTCTCCATCCATCTCTCTTCTCCTCCTTCATTCGACACTATCTCCCTCCCTTTACCCGCTCCCCTCCGGAGGCTTCACTAGACGAGAATCACACCTAGAAATAACTATAAATTGGGTCGTATGTTCAATCGACACTAAACACTCGTCAGTAGCACTAAGCACTCAAGGATGAGTGCCTGCTTCAGACTATATATTTGGCACTCAACACTCAAAGACGTTTGAGTACCGTAATCAAAGTGTTTAGTACTGCACTCAAGTTTCATATGCTAAATCGGGGCAGTTCTCAAGTGCATACTCAACATATCGAAAGTGTGCCTCGTATAGCACTTGCGCATTTAGATTTTTTGTGGTTTTTCATGCAGAGTGGTTGTTCATTTTGTACCTTTTGAAGAGAACAGTAACAAATGAATGTACCACTATCCTCCAACTCTACAGCCTTTTTACTGGCATCAGCCATTCAGACTCCAAAAAAGCTCCAACAAAAAGATCATACGCTACAATACAACATTTAAAACTCAATCTTTAACCAGAACTACATATGATAAATATTGGATTTTTATTTTTAAATAAGTGGAACTCTGAGATTGTGCGCACTCTGAGATTGTGTGCGCACAAGATTATGTAACTATACTGGCTGACAATGATTTACAACTGATCAAACGTTTGTGACTATCCTGAACTATCTTAAGTTATCTAATCCCGGTCTGCACACAAGCCTAGACCTATTCCCGCATGGTCGCGGCACCATCAAGTATGTATGCTTCGAGCCGTATGCGCACAACATTTCAATCTATTAGCCAGGAATAACCAATAACTCTAATCAAACTAAAATTTATTTATTATACTAAAATCTACAAGAGACTAGAACTATGAATGGATGCGCAGAGCTTACAAACCAAAACCAAGAACCGTGATGTAGAACCATGTGCGGTCTATTTGATTTGCTAATGTAAAGGTAACTCAATTGCTGGATCCAGAAACCATTGCATATCAGCGTATCGCCAAACAGACATCGCACGCGGGCAATATTTTCAGATTTATCAATTGCTTATGGCAACTCAATGTCTATAGAAGACTTGAATGAATTGCAGTCCAAGAATTGGACTTTAATCCATTGGAGCTTTCCTGCAACCGGAAAAAAGGATCTAAGTAAATAATCTGACTGCAGGGCTATTTTTTAAATTCTAGTAAGCTTTCTATAATTTTACATCATTAATTACCATTTCTACTTTCAATGTAGTATGTTTTGTTGTGTCATCCATAAGCATCATTTACATTTATCTGGGTACAGCCAGAAACAGAATGGTTGCTTCTACGCTGTCTCATCTGTTCCGGTCCGTGAAAATGAATAAATGTATAATAAATTAATAGGTATCGAAATAACATTTACTGTGGTAATAATCAAATTTGTGAGTAGCAACTGGATTAACTAATGACAAGTTTGCATTTCAAATTTTCAATTAAGCAAATTCTAAGCAAAAGCATGTCACCGTTCCACTGCTAGACTGCTCAAGTACAGACACAACCATGCAGGCTCCTAAAAGACGTAATACCGTAATACCAGATATCATCATAACCGGACACTCAACATTTTTCAGGAAGGAATGCAGTTATCTTTTTGCTTTTAATAAGCTACAACGAAACATTTTACCAAATAAGAAATTTCACGACGAAGCATTTTAATAAATCTTTTACAATACGTAAATTAAACTGCTCAACAGTCATTTAATAAATTTTGTGTAAATACAAGTGCTGTACTCATAAGTACCAGTGTTAAGTATTCGGCCCTCTGCATACAAAAGCTGAAGTATGGCACTCAAGAAATACTGGTATTTACAAGTCTTTAGTGCAGTCCTTCAATATAACACACGGTTAGAAGCATCAGTAGGCTAAGTGCTACTTATTAGTGCTTAGTGTCGATTCAACGTACGACCCATTATCACCATTGATATGTTGAATTTAGACCTACATATTCGACTACTTGATGTGGCTCCTCCGGAAGGACATGCTCAGTGACACTGTTGCAAAGGGGACATCGAAGAGCCTCCATAGAGCAACCTAGTGAGTCATGATCCTGATCCACGTAGGCGGACGATACGAACGTAGGCGTTAGCACCTCTTCCAATACGCCTCAATGTCATAACACGGCTAATGTATGCAGACTTTCATAAAGAATTCAAGTGTGTGGAACCGAAGAAGTGAACTTGCCACCAACTGGTCTCTATTTAACGGATGCTGACGTTTTGCAATGCCATCTTTACTGGAATTTTATCAAATACTGCACTATGTCAACCTGTGAATGAAAAACAAATTCTGAAACATTTTTTCCAGTACGGCAATAACACCATAACAGGAAGACCGTGCTTGCCTCCCTAGTCTAGCTATAATGCTCTGGGGCTGCAGAGGCGAGTTGCCTATGAGAATAATTCGATACTTCGCCCCTGTGGCTTCACAGGCCATAATTGCTCCAGGAACTTGGAGCGATCAATTTGTGTAGCAATTCCAACAAGTTCACTAACAGCAAGAGAATTTGGTAATATACACACACAGCATAAAGTACATCTGCAAACTTTGCTTGTTCGCACGCTACCACCTCAGCCCTCGGTAATATGTCAGAACCTTGGTCTCCACCAATGCGAACAGCAACTCGCATGTCTACTTGCTAGTCGCTGCACAGCCGCTGGCACAGCTACAGAAGCGAGACCTATACTGCTGCTTGTTCCTGTGCACACCAGACAAACCAGTGGTCTCGAAGCAGCAGGGCAGCTCCTTAGGAAACACTAACCTACTAACCTTTACGCTAGGATTACTATTATTATAATGGGTGTTTTCCCGCCGTATTAGATACGAAGTATATATATAACAGCGATACAATTTTGTATAATATAGTTTAGAAATTGAGTCGAACTCAGATGAGCTCTTTTAGTACAATTTCAGCCAGGTGCACCATGTCTGGCAGGAAATAAGGCGGGAGCATTTCTAACCCTGTACGGCTCGGCCGAAGGTAATCAATCGCTCAGCCGTGCGGCGCAGGGAAAGAGACAAAAACCGAAAAGAGATAAAGACAGAAGAAAGCGAACACTCGCGCGGGGAGTCCCTTCCGTGGCCCCCCACACGGGAGCAGATTGGAGTCCCATGGGATGGGTCGCTTACCACCATTCGGCGGCCCACCTCGCGGAACAGAAGGGAAAATATAGAAAACCTACCAACTTTACAAAACTAACCTTCTCAGCAGAAGGAACTGCGACAAGCTGCTACATTGCCTGCGGAGAAGGCACTCGGGACCCTTGGGTGCAATTGTGGCAGGGAAAGGGGCCGCCAGAATGTACCGTAACTCTGAGGGCTCCTACGCTAGGATAGCAGAAGAGCAGCTACAGGCATGAATATTGGAGGTAACTGTTGTGAGGACACAGAGCAGTATAGGTTAGCATGAATCTATAGCTACAATGCAAATTGTGCTACATACCTACGCAACACAATCAAATTTATATAAAAACAATGAACTCATAAACTGCAGGGGTGGAGGCCCTCGTACTGTCATACATAAACAAATACTGCTGCACAAAATGCTGCACTACGGTGAAGAGGAATTGGAAAAAGGCACACATCAAAGACTAAGACACTGGCACAAATCTCAAACATGCACTGCAGAACATAGGTACCGTGGCAATGGCTTCAAGGGGCGATACCCATCAGGGCAAGCTTCATTTCTGCACTTAACAGGAAATATTTCTCACAGTGCTTATTCCTGTCGCATCCATAAAAATTTCTTATTTTCATAACAATAGGTTCTACAGTGCTTGCAAGTCACTAACAGCGTAGCAGTAATATAGCTTAAATTGATATATTAACATCGCTCGAAATGCCAGATGAGCTAACCAGGCCATTCATTGGCAGCGCTCTTGCATGTGTGTATCAATCAAACAAGCCTCTTCAGCCTTTAGAAATGCAATATAATAACATGAGTTTTCACATGTAGAAGCTAAAACGCCTCGTGGCGAAAGACCATTACCCACGGTGGAGAGGGAGGGGGGCGGCAAATTCGACACCGTCAATTTTGATGGCTAGCTTACTCTAGAGTTATTATTATTATTATATATTTTGTTTAACCTCAGGCGTTTCAACAGAGAAACCACTTGTGCAGTATTCAAATACCGCATATTGGGTAGGCGTGGTGGCCACGTGCGCTACTACGGGCAGGAAAATAAGGCGCAAAGTGTAGTAGGAGACACTCAAGTGGTCGGCCCCTTTTGTGTCCTTCCACACGAGAGAGACTAGAGATGTCCCGACTACCAGGTCGGCTATCTCGATCGACAGCCCGCCTTACGGGACTGAAAGAGGAAAGTAGAGAACCTACCTAACTTTACAATACTAACCTCGTCAGCAGGAACTGCGGCCAGATGCTACATCCCCTGCGGAGAAGGCACTCGGGATCCTTCAACCTTGGGTGCCTGATGCCCAAACATATTGTGGGAGGGATAGGGCCCGCCCCAATATGCCCCTGAGGGCTACTCTAGAGTTAGGGGGTATTTTCACATCTAGGTCAACCCACCTGACTCCCTGCAAATAATTCTGAACATTGTTGAACAGATTCAGCCTTTTTGGGTGGGCAGACGAATAAATATACAACTAAAATGGCTCGTGGCGTAAGACCATCACCCGCGGTAGAGGGCAAATTCAACGGTGTCATTTTTGATGGCCATCTAATTCTCTACAATTTTTTGGCTTTGTTCACATTCAAGTTAACGCACCTGACTCCGAACAAAAACTATGAACATTGCTCAACTCCTTCCGTCTCTTTTGGGTGGAGTTACAGGTTCAACGCCGTCATTTTTTATGGCAACTACCTCGAAATTTTGCCATTTTTCACATCTCAGAAAACCCACCGGACTCAAAGCCTTCTGCCTTATTTTGGGCGGGTAGTAAATAAAATTCAGCGCCGTCATTTTTTATGGATAGCTAATCCTAGTTTTTCAGCATAGGCTAGGACACTGAAGACAACCACCTCAGATTCCCTGCAAAAAATTATGAACATGGCTCAACTCCTAGGTACCTGTTTTTGGGTGGGCAATAAATTTCCTTGCCGTCATATTTAACTCCTTCGACCACTTTTTGGGTGGACTTGTATCTTCAACGGAAACCCGCTTCGTTTGCGGGTGATGAATATATTTACTTACTCTTCAACGAAAACATCATCCCTGCTCTTCGCTCGCGGGTGATATAAACACAACTCACGACCCCGTTCTCTTGCTCTACTTTGGCTTTCAGCAACTAACTGCTTTTCTACCGAGTGAACTGTGGCTATCCCTGGTATCAGAGGCGTGCAAAGGTTCTGCCGTGACTACATAGGTACCTTGGCATTTAGATATTTTTTCAACACGAAATTTCAATTTTCATCACTAATCACATGATGACTCCCACATAGGCCTACTTGTACATGTTCATAAAACTTGGAAAACAACGATGCCCGCCTTGAAGTTACAGAGTGGAAAGTTACGAGAGCGACAATGCAGCGGTTTACACATTGGCACAACAAGTGTAGCGAGGGCTACTTACAGTGTGCCAGGGAAGGGGGGCGTTTGAGGGGGCGTGTGTGAGTGTCTGGCACCCCTTCCGCCTCCACTGAGAGAGTTGAGGGTGCCGCCACGACTGCCGCCGCCACCACCACCACCACCCCCACCATTGCTGCGACCACCAGTGCCACCTCCACCATTGCCACGACCGCCTCCACCACCGGGCAGGAAGGGGTCTCGTTCCTCTCCGCTACCGCCGTCACCCCTGCAATGAGAGCAACTCACACATTAGAGTCATGTGGTTGTAATTTGAGTCTTTGTTAGCCACCACGCAACCATACTTTGATAGGTAGATGTTGGTGATGTTATGCAATCGACACAACCCACTGGTGCTACAGCCACATGCCACCACTGCAGCGGCAGAGCCAGCGCCACACGCCACCACTGGAACTACAAGGCAAGCGCCACAATGCCAGTGCCAAACGCCACACACTAGAGCTACCTGAACTGTCAGTGCCACACCAAGGAGCTGCAGCCTCAATGGCATCGCAACACTAAAGAGATATAGTAAAGCCCGCACTGTCAACGCCCCACACAGGAGCTGACGCCACAATGATGTGGCAGCCTCACTGTCAGCGCTACACCAAACAAGCTGCAGCCACACAGCCAGGACCACACACACACACATACACGAGCTGCAGCCACACAGGCAGCACAAGACGCTGCTGCACACACGACTCACTTGGAGTTGAGGTAGATCCAAGTGTGGGAGGCGAGCCACACGAGCACAGTGAAGAGGACAGCCGAGCCTACAGCACTCAGCAGCAGGTACACCACACCATTCCTGCAATGCCAACAGTGACAATGTGCAATAATGATTGATTAACGACCTAGTGAGGTACAAAGGTGGGGACTTGTGTTGGTCATTAGACAACAATCATTATATATGTATTATTATATTGAGTAGTTCAAGTCTCCTTCTCCACAGCAACGGCGATTTAACAGAGGAAGAAGCAAGGGACACATAATGTGACGATAGATACGTGGAACCCATGCACGAGGGTGTTCCCACACAGGATCAACGCGCATGGGAACAGCAAGTCGGGAAAGAAGAGTAAGAACAGACTGAAGAAACAGCAGTAGGAGGAAAAGATGGGAAGGAAGCAAAGTGGGCACGAAAGACCGCCGTCCCGAAGGCCTAGCTAATGGCTAAGGTAACCTACACAAACCCCCTGGGGGCGCTACTCCCCATAACATAGGATGAGCAATCGTTATATATTGGAGCACATTGCAGCATAGCTACTGACCGCACCACAGCTGGTATGGTGCACTCACATGGTGGTGGTGCAGGTGTGGTGAACCATCATAGTGAAGTCGCGGTGAGGGCGGCGACACTCCAACAAGGCGGACACCTCACCAAGGGTACGCAGACTTTGGGTCACAGAGGCAGATACATGGTCCAGACTCGGGTGCACCTGAGGGAGAAGAGACAGATAATGTAGTAGTAGAAGAATTAATTACTAGCATAGAAATACACACGGGCAAAAGCTATTACTATCACTCCATACATAGGGCTTCTCTAGTCTATTAAGATACAAACAATTTATTCTCTACATACTGAATAGGTTGAACCAAAAAAGAGAGGATGGTTTATAAGCACTGCAGCCACAAAATTATCATGCGTTCACTGGTGCACTTGACAATAGCTACTGACAATATATGGACGAAACAAAACTAACCGAGGAAGCACCGCACTGCCTCTATTCAATTTCATAACACGACACTACAGAAGTAGGAACGAAGCATTAGAACTGGACACCAGAAAAGCAATAGCTACTCAGCTGCAGCACTGCAACGGTAATATGCTAACAAAATCGAACACAGTTTAGATAGGTGAGACGAGCTCCAGTTGGAGAACAGCATGCTCGTCACGGTACGGTAATACGTTAGTGTGAGTCTCCTCAGACACGGCGCCGAGAGCAAATGAGAAGAGGTATGCTGTACCTGAAAAAAAAACGAGACACCCAAGCGCGGGACACTACGTAAGGCAAAAATATGTAGGGGAAAAAAGAAAAAAAATTATCGGGGAAAAAAGCAAAAACATCATCGGTAAAAAAGGGAAACATGGATGGAAGCAGAACAGGGCCAACCACAAGATGTCCAGGAGGCCTAGCTGGGCAGGGTAACCCATAACCCGACCCTCCTAAGGGAGCAATTCCCCATGGATGTTCAAACCTCATTAGTAAAATCCTACAGCTGATGGCCCTGCTTATGCTCTCCGAAAGTTAACATGTTCCTTACTTGTGTGGCATATAAGATAGTTTAAGCCTTCCTAAATCAGTAGCTACCAAGCTGTAGTAAGAGAGGAAAAGAAAGAGACCTATAGTATGTCAAAGACACGTGGAACCCATGCACGAAGGTGTTCCTACACAGGATCAACGCGCATGGGAACAGCAAATCAGGAAAGAAGAGGAAGTACAGAATAAAGCATGAGCAAGTAGGAGTTTGAAATTGGAAGGAAGAAAAGTGGGCACCAAAGAAGACGTCCCGAAGGCCTAGCTATTGGCTAAGGTGACCTACAGGGTCCCACGGGGGCGCTGCTCTCCATAAAATGGAAAGGACGAATCTAAGCTAACCTCAGCGAGAGCAAGAAGTAGAACTGCACCCCAAGAAACAAAGATTGCAGATGTGGGCTCTCTCTGGCTGACCGCCATTCGGAGGCCAACTCTCTTTTCACTTTTCTTTCGACAATCATCCTCCCATACCCAGGGCAACTCAGGAGCCTCTGCGGGATGAGGATTGCAGTTAGGTGCAACTACTGCAGGAGGAGGTAAATTTAAGAATGTATTCGACCACATTAAAAGGTTAAGGTGTCTGATGTACTTGAAGACAAGAGATGTGTTCCCTACGAGAGCTGACGGTCACAAAGCAGGCATAAGATAGAGAGCGTCTAGAGAGCTCACTATGTAAGCGCGGTCCACGGAAGTGAAACAGATGGGAGGTCGAAATGAATAGGTAAAGTTACAGTTAACTTGACCTATATAACCCCTTAGTGGAAAAACCGTAGAGTGCATCGTGCTGCAGATAGAGACCAATTGATAACAAAGGACTACATGGCTGCAGTCAACCACAGAACGTCAAAAGCTACGGCATCATCGACGGGAGGATCTTATACAACGACCTGTGCCGCCCTGATTATTATTATAGTGGGTTGGGTTACTAGCGCCGCAGGCATCACGCCCGCCTCGCGCCGAAAACACAAAATCGAGATATTCTCGATTTTTGCACTTTGTCACTGGCTCAGCATAGCACTGAGAACATGTACTGCCTCATCAATCATAAATCTAAGATCCATCTGGGGTCATAGGACCCGTCAATTTCACATCTCTGCTACTAGTAGATGGTCGCGTAACGACCGCGTTACTCTCCCGTCCATCTCAATAAACCTCCGAATTTACAGTTTTTCGTAGATTTCACATCGCTCCATTTATCTCTTTATCCTTACCACATCAAAATTCCCACGAAGGGGTTGGAAAAGTACTTCTACCATCATCGCATCTATGTCCCCTCCTCGGGGGTGTGGGAAGTATCTCCTTCGGATTTCCAAATAGCTGGGGCATTCTGCAAGGAGTTGGCGTACTGTTAGCGGCACCAGACAGTCATCACAATAGGGTTGAGGGCGGCGCTCCATCAAGTATTGAAGGGTCAGCCTGGTGTGACCAATGCGCAGGCGGCATAGTACCAATTCCAAGCGGCGGTCGCCGCACTTGACGTTGCCCACTCTTGTACTCCCGGTTTTATCGCTCTCAACTTGTTATTATTGCCGCCCTGACCCCTCCCATTTCTGGATAAAGTCAGTATCACCGCCACAGCTTTGTAAACATCAAATGATGACTAAGAACTTCAAACTGCGTAAGAGCTCGCTTTCCTGGGCGGTAGATATTCGGTCTTGCGACCACCAGCGTCATGACATCGACACTCTAGCCCGCCTCTACTCCAGGTACCTACACAGTAATGATGCAGGCTAGTGCCACATAAGTAGTAGTATGGAAAAATTTTACTAGCGCTGCGAGCAATACACTGAAGCAGGAACTTCATGAGAGAGCAGTTAGCTACTAATGTTAAGGGTCTGAGCGCTGTATGCGCACCGAAAGGAATAGGTTATAGTCGGTGACACAGGGAGGCAAAGGAAAGGTTGAAGCTACATGCACTCAAAGTTTGTAGTAGAGAATCATAACACACGGACAGATTACATCAGAGAACAGAAACAGCCAACACTACGCTGATGAGAAAAATAATAGAATCATGCCGCCACGGTAGCAGCATGCTTCCGTTCTCAGCTCCAACACTTTGTATCGCTCGCCGGTTCGATGCCCAGCCAGGCAGCGAGATCTTGGTGTGCTAACTCGGCAGTTGTGTGCGCATGCACGGCACCGTGGCGGAACTGCCTTCCTGAGAGATGAGGGGGATGGGGGGGTCTCGGGTCATTTGTTCCTTCCGTCAAATTGGCGCCATAGTTCTTGGCGACCAGAGGTCGACTGCAACTACACTTACTCATCTGGGGCCAGTGGGCCTATACCCGCAGCACAAACCAGTTCATATGGGTTTCTTAGGTGAGGGTGTGGTCTAAGTTGACTTTACCTTTAACAAACCGCAAACTAAGCTAGGGCAACATTTGTTGCCGTGCGTGAAGTTTGTAGCTCAAGATGTTTACAAAAGCAGACAGTGCTCATTTTCAAGCCATCTTACCAATGGACAATACGACACAAAATCTGATACTTGCAGAGGCAAATGTATGGAACTAGCACGGAGAGGAGCACCCACCATCTCGCTGGGGTAGTGGCGGTCGGCAAGCTTCATTACAGACTGCAGGGCCTTGAGGACGCTGTCAGCTGACTGACGAGCACGTGTGAGGTGCTTGGTGAAGGGAGACGAGCGCACCGAGTCGCATCTGCAATACAGCAATAACTTGAGTGCATTACTTGGTATCGCTACACACCCAGACTCTCACCAACGGACTAATGTATTACCTCAGGGCATTGATTATTCTTATTATTATCATAATGAGGGTTTTCCCGCCGTATAGAAATGAAGACTATATAACTGCGATCCAATTTTATGTAATATAGTTTAGAAGTTAATTCGAACTCAGATGAGCTCTTTTAATACAATCTCGGCCAGGTGCACCATGTCTGGCAGGAAATAAGGCGCGAGCATCTCTAACCCTACACGGCTCGGCTGAACGTAATCGCTCAGCCATGCGGCGCAGGGAAAGACGAAAAACGAAGAAGACAGAAGAAAGCGAACACTCGTGCGGGGGGTCCCTTCCGTGGCCCCCCCACACGGGAGCAGATAGGAGTCTCATGGGATGGGTTGCTTACCACCATTCGGCATCCCACCACGCGGAACAGAAGGGGATATATAGAGGACCTACCTAACTCTACAAAACTAACCTTCTCAGCAGGAACTGCGGGCGGCCAGATGCTACATCCCCTGCGGAGAAGGCACTCGGGACCCTTGGGTGCGTGATGCCCAAACATATTGTGGCAGGGAAAGGGTCTGCCAGAATATGCCCCTGAGGGCTCAGGGCATTGATCTTTTACCCGAAGTGGCAAACCTTAGGAGTACTCAGCCGTAACATTTGATCAGCTCCCTACAACTGGCGAGGAATCGAAGGCGTAAGGCACATCAAATATGCCACAAATTTTAGGGGAGAAGAAAAGAGAAACACTTGAAGCTGGCCTCTTCTAAGAACCGCCTCTGAATAGCAAATAGCAGTTCACTGGGATGGGTTATACAACACAACTGTTAGCTCATCTTCATGGCATATTGAAAAGCAAAGAAGGCCTACCAAACTCTACAAGCTATTTCAAAAGCATAGCTCATAGCCATCAGCAACATTATTAGTATTACTAGTGCCCGTGCTGTCAAGAATGACAGCGAAGAATTTAAGCCGACCCGTCTTCATTCACTAAATACCTTTGTTCCAAATATGCTTCTGAAGGATACGCTACAACAGCCGTCTCCAATTTTGATAAGAGATAAGTGCTCTCTCTTTCAATTCATGCAAAAAGCACAATCGTCGCGCACCATAGATTACATGCGGAAAAAATCTTACACTGGAAAGCAGCAAGCCTCAGTGAATTTAAATGAATTACTCGCCGCGTTTCCATGATACCCCATCTGCCTTCAATACATCAACATTAGTGTTGAAGTGGAATCAGCCGAGGCCGTCAAGATAGAGAATCAGCTCCGTCAAAAGGAACACGGCAAGCGAAAAAAAAAATAAATGTCTGCTACCGGAAAAAAAATCATCGCCTTGTGCGCCCTTCCTTGATTCCTTCTGAATTTGTATGTGGTAAACTGAGAACAAATATGTAGTTTGATTTATGTGGAAAGTTATAAAATAAGACTGCATAGCCACGCCAAGAGAAGCTGTAATATCTCTATTCTTCCGATTCCAAGTACTGTTTTAAGCAAGAACATTGAGGGAAAGGAATAAGGAGCCAACTTTCGCCATCTTCTGCAACCTGGTCACCGATCTCCTTGAAGACGCAACCTAATTACAAAATCTGCAACCTGGCTTATTTTCCGCCGATCAATTTCATCAAGAGCGCGACCCGAAACATACCTAGATATAAATATAAAAGCATATAAACACACGAAGGTGTTTATTATTATTACGGTCGAGTCCTTAGCTTCTAGTGTGCAGCGAACACGAAGCAACTAACACCAGAGCCGCAGACGGACGACCCACCTGAGATAGTAGCGTGCGATCCGCTTATTGAAGACGCTCGCCAGGCAGCCCTCCATGGCCTCCCCCGTAGGGTTCACACACCTGCCACACAAAGACGATGTTAGAGCACACAGTCTATTGCGCTGGTGCCACGCTATACAATCGCAAGCTCAACTTGGGAGTGTACATTCAGCTCGTGCACTGTCTACTTAAATACCTACTTTCCATGGATAGATATTGTAGTGACACACCATACTGTTCGTTGGCACGATATGAAAGCTGAACGCTCGCTCAGGAGTTGAGTTTACGAATGCATAGGGTAGCCTCGGTATTACACAGAGCTTGGGTTCAGCGTCAGTGGCCGTGACGCGGCAGATACAGAAAAGTTAATAGCGTGAATAGTATAGAGCACATCTAGAAATATAGTCGTGCATGAGCGAAATCAAATTTGTAAGATTACAGATCTTGAGACGAGTTGTAGCTATTGCATAGGTTCGCCCATCCTATGTTATGGGGTGTGGCGACCTCAAGGGGGTCGTGTAGGTAACCTTAGCCATTAGCTAGGCCTTTGGGACGTCCGTCTTTCGTGCACACTTTGCTTCCTGCCATTTTCTTACTCCTACTTGCTCATGCTTTATTCTGATCTTCCTCTTCTTTCCCAACTTGCTGTTCGAATCTACGTTAATCCTGTTTTTGAACACTTTCATGCATGAGTTCCCGTTTCTATCGTCATACTATAGGTATGTTCCTTGCTTCTCCCTCTGTTACATCGCCAATGTTGTGGAAACGGATGCTTGAACTATTCATTAGGTATAATAACAATTACATAGGCCTTTCGGGCCCACTCGATGAACTGCCCTCGGCGGCGGCCTGTAGCTACCTACTTTGACGTAGCTAGCTACATATAAATCTGGCTAATGAATAGTCACTGTCTCGAGAACACGAGACCGTTCTCTTTTGACAGCGATTGAAGTATGCGAAGCTAACAATCTTTCATAGAGTATGACAGCTCCCAAGTATTCTCTTGTAATTCTAGAACTTTGAATCACATTTCCGGAACTAGCTGCTAACAAAATACGCTAACATGAGCTCATGATGTTTTGACATAAGTTTGCCAAATTTTTTAAGAGGTACACAATGTATCCTAACAGAGAAAACAATTAGAACTGGAGCACTCTGCTCTGAAAATAAAAAATTACCAAGGGAAATACAGTTTTAGCAAGCGTTTTGTCATTGGGTTCCACCAGTGCACTTGACACGCTTATCGGTGGCACAGTAAGCCAATACAAATGGGATGGTCCCACCCACCATTACACCTACACATGGCAGCATGTTCTCTTATGAGGAAGGAAGAAAGCCACACGAAACAGATTACACAGTAAGTATTAGGTACTTTGTTCTTGAGCACCTGGAGCAAAGACTCACCAGTCGGACAAGCCCACTGAAGTGACGAGGTAGAGCGACGTGAGGGCGTAGCACACAATGAGGGACAGCAGACCCAGCACCTGCAATGATGTTGTTGTTGTGGAAGTAACACAATGCCAGCTTATGGGGTGGGCTGAAATGTTCACAAGACCACAAAACGTCTCGTCTGGCTGAAGCATCTCACTAAAAAGGGATCCAAAAACTTGAACTGTGAGGCCAGAAAGGCAAGCGATGCAAGAGCTCAAGGTCTTGTTTGTTCATCTCATTCACGTACTTTAGCGAGTCTACGAGCCTCATTATCCACTAACGTACCACAGCAGCCGAACTTCCTAGAGAAAGGTAAGCTCAGACCATTATTATTATAGTGGGTTGGGTTACTAGCGCCGCAGGCATCACGCCCGCCTCGCGCCGAAAACACAAGATCGGGATATTCTCAAGCGTGAAGCTCAACCGAAAATAACATTACGCTTTTCATCAGTAGGAATATTTTATCTCGGCATTCCTGCCGGAAAAACTCGGTTGGCTCAGTGCGCTACTACTGGCAAGAAAAGAGGCGCAAAGTATAGGATTAGACACTCGAGTGGTCGGCCCCTTTTGAATCCTTCCATCGTAGAAAGAGACTAGAGATGTCCCGCGTACCAGGTCGGCTATCTCGATCGACAGCCCACCTCACGGGGCAAAAAGAGGAAAGTAGAGAACCTACCTAACTTTACAATACTAACCTCGTCAGCAGGAACTGCGGCAAGTTACAACATTTCCTACGGGTAAGGCACTCGGGAACCTTGGGTGCGTGATGCCCAAACATATTGTGGGAGGGAAAGGTCCCGCCACAATATGCCCCTGAGGGCTAAGCTCAGACCAGCCACACCAGCACAACCAAGGCTAAGTATGCCAAAGAGCAGCCCCAACAGGCAGGTACCTATGAACATTCACAGCAGGTGATAGACGTAGAGTTAAATTTTCAAGTAAGTATCTATCGAGCCACATCTGAATCGAATACCTTTAATAAAAAAGTAATAAAACTGAGAACAGTAATGGGTTAAAAATCAATGAAGCATAAACTTCTTTCAGACGTGTATACTACATAAGTATAGAAGGACATAGACAAATGCCAAAAGAAAGCAAAAATGGCACTGTAGGTATACGAGTGTAGCTACAATAACAGCTATAGGTTACTGAATACCTGAATACAAGACACAGCAATTACTCTGTGCATAGTACTAACTCACAGAGAAGGTAATAAGCGTGGGCCGCGAGTGTCGAGCAGCACCGAGCACAAGCACGAGTATGACGAGCATGAGGAGGGCAGCAAGGGCAACAGTACACGCCCACCGGATCTGCTCCACAAGCTCCAGCCTCCTGTACAGGTCCTCCAGCACGGGACTGCGCATCTGTAAAAGTGATGCAAGCTAAAGTATAGAGCGCATTGACTGCTCATGTACCGCAGTGCGAGGTAGTAGCAGGTCATATTTCACAACTAGGTCAACCTAATACATGCACTTTGTTCACAGGATACCTCTAGCTGCACGCATTAGCTAGGAACTTTGATAGCCAGGTCAAACTTAGGCTACCTGCTCTCGGGAAATAATTACTGTACTATCAGTCGCGCAACAGAAGACAGGGGACGAGACGTCGTCTGGGTAAGGTATCTAAAGACATTCCACCTAGTTTCCTGAGATATTACAGCTTGTTGAGTTGGTTTTGGTTTCTCATAGTCGCAAGTATCCTCTCAAATTTGTAGGCATGCTAAAATTTCAGCACAACTAAACAACTGCAAATGCAGCTATAAGAAAGAACAACCAAAAAAACACCGACCTTAGTAGCAATATCCTCAACATTGATGAGCAGCACCTCGGAGATATTAGTTCGCATGTAGTGCAGCTGGTCCAAAAGAGTGTCCCGCACGGTCATGTTGGAGATCTTGTGGTTCTGGAGCCGATCATGGAAGAGGCTCAGCTGCGGCTGCCAGTTCAGCCGAACTTCACTGGTGAGAGACTCCGTCTGCAACGAGGCCAATTAATGAAGCAACTAACTGGACAACTTATAGACATGCTTCACTGCACAGCTACTGGGTACATGTATAAATCATTAGCTATACTACACAAAACTTGGAATCATTATTATTATTATTATATTGAGTAGTTTAAGTCTCCGTCTCCACAGCAACGGCGATCTAACAGAGGAAGAAGCAAGGGACACATAGTGTGACGATCGACACGTGGAACCCATGCACGAGGGTGTTCCCACACAGGATCGACAAAACTTGGAAGCCACAGCCACTAATCTAAATGTACATGACATCTAATGGTCAACAAAGCATTATATTTATGTGGATAGGAATGGAAACTAGTTGACTGTGCACAAACTTAGCTACCTACCTATTACAGAGTGAGAACAGTTTGACAAAATGAAGGTAGCCAGTTTCGCAATAGAACAAGTCAACTGAAAGCAGCTAGCTAGAGTAGCTATAAAACATTTCGATCTTGAAAATATACCTAGCTACCTAATTGTCCTCAATACATATCACACTCCAATAACAGGATATGTGTTGAAAGTGTTACCCCTCGGCTTATGTAGGCCTGTTACGATATCGTTAGGTTGTGGGAAAATCAAACGTAATCAATTTAAATAACTGTCAATATACGGGAAAATGCTAGGATATCATAAAAATTAAGGTAATTAACTAGACTAATTATTAATATACAGGATTATCCTTTTTTTTTGTAGTTTTGGGAAATGTTTTTAGCTTTATTCTCTTTTTTTAGTTGTTGGGAAAGGTTTTTTTTTAGCTTTCTGGGAAACATTGAATAGGGGTTGTTTTGAAAGAGAAACTCATGGTCAGCATTGGCTTCAGGAGGGAACATAGGGCTCCACTCAACCGCTGGCGAAATTCGAGCCGCAAAGGCAGTGGGCAATAAACTCGCCTGTCTTCTAAAATTTATTGCGTCTACAGAGCGGGATGATGTTTCTTCGAGGCGTGAGAAAGAAATGT
>LQNS02276924.1:1706277-1717411 GCA_001587735.2 Parhyale hawaiensis | reverse complement strand
AAAAATTATTAAGCGCAATACAGAGTAAAGGCGTGTAGACCAGCCTCGTGGCCGGGATACAAAAGAATGTTGCCAGATTGAATTCACCATAGGTCAACTACGGGAGACCGTCAAGAACAAAAAGGAGCCGACGTGCGCTCCTACAACGAGTACCGAGCGCTTACGACAATGAAGCTAAAAAAATCTTTTATCTTCCGCCCCAATTACCTTACCGCCTCAAGTTCCATAGATTTGCTGCTATAAATCGTGCTTGGAAAATCTTCTCTCTGGCAGAGAGTTTTTCTTGTATTTTTTCCTCAGACATCTAAATGATACTGACATAATGGCAACAGCTCATAGAGGGCCGGAGCGTGAGTCCGGCGGCTCACTGGGAATGGGCCAGTTGGTCCGTCTACTGCCAGGTATCTAATCTAATCTAAACATGCGGTCATATATGGCACGGAAAAGTCGAATCCAGCAAACCCAAGTGACTTGACTGGTCTGAAACTCAAAGAGGTGCGTCGGTTCGTGTAGAAGGGAGGAGTCGCACCCCGTATGTTTGGGAGGGTAGAAATACGAATGAGTTTTCCACCGCCTCAAGGGCAATCGATAGAGGTTTACCTCGGTCCAACGAGTGAACCAGCGCTCCTGTCTACGTTCCGTACAATTCGAAGCTATTGGGCTTGGCTTAAATCGGTTTCGGTGAGCCAATCACAGATGGCAATAATGACTACTGGACCAGTACACAGCAACGGGCAGCAACGGGACTCCTAATCTCGCCTGCGATAGCCACGCGTATTGTAGGTGCGCGCTGAGCGGCAACCAAGGTTGTGGTTCTGCTGCATGGTCAGCTCAGGGCTGACTGTAGGGGTGGTCAGCTCAGGGCTAGACTGTAGGGGGGGTCAGCTCATGGCTGACTGTAGGGGTGGTCAGCTCATGGCTGACTGTAGAGGTGGTCAGCTCATGGCTGACTGTAGGGATGGTCAGCTCATGGCTGACTGTAGGGGGGGTCAGCTCAGGGCTGACTGTAGGGGTGGTCAGCTCATGGCTGACTGTAGGGGTGGTCAGCTCATGGCTGACTGTAGGGGTGGTCAGCTCATGGCTGACTGTAGGGGTGGTTAGCTCATGGCTGACTGTAGGGGTGGTCAGCTCAGGGCTGACTGTAGGGGTGGTCAGCTCAGGGCTGACTGTAGGGGTGGTCAGCTCAGGGCTGACTGTAGGGGTGGTCAGCTCAGGGCTGACTGTAGGGGTGGTCAGCTCATGGCTGACTGTAGGGGTGGTCAGCTCATGGCTGACAGTAGGGGTGGTCAGCTTATGGATGACTGTAGGGGTGGTCAGCTAATGGCTGACTGTAGGGGTGGTGAGCTCATGGCTGACTGTAGGGGTGGTCAGCTCAGGGCTGACTGTAAGGGTGGTCAGCTCATGGCTGACTGTAGGAGTGGTCAGCTTAGGGCTGACGGTAGTGGTGGTCAGCTCATGGCTGACTGTAGGGGGTGGTCAGCTCATGGCTGACTGTAGGGGTGGTCAGCTCATGGCTGACTGGAGGGGGGGTCAGCTCAGGGCTGACTGTAAGGGTGGTCAGCTCGTGGCTGACTGTAGGGGTGGTCAGCTCAGGGCTGACTGTAGGGGTGGTCAGCTCATGGCTGACTGTAGGGGTGGTCAGCTCATGGCTGACTGTAGGGGTGGTCAGCTCGTGGTTGACTGTAAGGGTGGTCAGCTCAGGGCTGACTGTGAGGGCGGTCAGCTCATGTCTGACTGTAAGGGAGGTGAGCTCATGGCTGATACACTAAACGGCTGAAGGTGGCTTTCTGCTGACTGGCTGACGTAAATTGAAGTTACGAAGTAGAACTTTAGCTATTTACAATTAAGTGTATAAACTAACAAATCAGTGTTCCGAAAGATGGCGGCATGGACAAATGCTGCTGCAAACCAGTGCTGCACTTTGAAATGTCAACAAAACACATAATCACAAATTGAGCGTATAAAAGCTCAAAAGAGTTCTTGCTTTTGTAAAGCGGCATTAGAGCCGGCATATTCAACACAGTACGTAAGCATAACTTCCAGCATCTCTCTGTATAGATTCATTTTATGAAATAAGCTGTAATATGATTAAGCAAAGAATGTAGACGTAGTTTTTATGAAATAAACAGTAAAAGTATTAATTCAAGACCACCTCCCGTCCGAAGAGACCATTATATACCAATCTAAATATAATTATCGTATTTCAAAATTCTATGGTCGATCGCAGTTGCCCAGAGGTACCGCGCCCCCTCTTTCCGCCTTAGAGAAATCAATAAATCCCATTTATTTCTCATACGGATGCTGATATCATGCTGTGTCCAACAAAGTTAGAGCACAGTACCCTAAGGCTTTCATTAATACTAACACAAGAATCTATTTTCAGGCTCCGTCCGTCCATGTGTCTGCTCGTTACGCTTTTAGGTATTAGATAGCGGAAGCTTCAACTTGGAAGAAGCTCTGATTTTCGCTGGAAGGAAGTTCCACCACAGCTGCCTTTTTTCGCTCGCTCTTGAAGAAATTTGCAGTCAGTTTCGAAACAAACACATGATGTTCATTTTACTCGTATCATACATACCGTACCGATTTTCAACTCTTGTAATATTCACGTTGCTGGGGTCGCATATAGCGATCAAAATATGGGAAAATTCGCAGCCATGATACAGTGAAAACCGAGCTGTTCTGAACTACTTCATTTTAAAGCATTTTTGAAGTGAAAGCGCGACGTTTAAAGAAATCACGTAGACTGACAGAATAAGTGCTTTCAGTAATTGAAAAAATAGCATGAGTGTGCGGTATCTTGTAAGAAAGTTAGAGGGTAAAGCAGCCACGGGACGGGTCCCGCAATAGGATTGAAATCGTCAAATACGCCTTTGAAAAATGGAAATGTTGAAAATGTGAAAGTCTAAATAATCTTATCTTCAGACGATGAGAAACAAAGGTTAGCCAAAGCGTGTAACGATAGACGAAAAATAATGAGAAAAGTACCTCCGATGAATGAGATTGCTATATTTGTTTTTATGTTGTCTTTAGGTCTCTATCATGAAATACATGGACGAAATTTTTGTTGGTAAAAAGATCTGCGAGACCACCAGTGACTGTCTAGATATGTTGTGGAGAGTGACTGAGGATGGACTTGCTGCCACTTGGCATACATGGGCTACGCTCAATCCGTTGTGTACGAGTCGGAACACGGAAGAGCTTCACGTTCTTGGAACAGATGTTTCTGTGCGCGTGATAACGGTTGAATCTATTTGGACACATTGATTCCAAATATGTACAGTTGCGGATTGAAATTCAATAGAAATTCAGAGAGAGAGTCTAAACTGAGCAAGTGGCCCTCGCTGTAGCGGAATACCTGCCGCGGCTCGGAGTTTAAGCGGTATTTTAGTACAATAATATTAGACAAGTCGAAGCTGCATAAACAGCAGTGTAATGGGAAGGATATGGAGGAACTTTCCCATGTTTCTGCTCTCGTGCGCAGCAGACTTGAGGTTAAACGCAGTTCGCAAAGATCAAGGGACAGGCGTTATTTATGGGTTAGTTTAGGTTAGGTTGAGGAGCTGTATTAGGTTGAACTAAATTGAGTTATAATAGCTTAGGTTAAGATAGTTTCATTTTAAAAAGTGAGAACGTTACCTAACCGTGGAATTTTCACGGGTCCCGCTAGTAATACTTAATGCTGAAAAGACGGTCCGGGGCGAAGGAACGAGCCCGCAGAAAAAGTTAGCTAGCTCGATCGGAGGCCCACCTCGCAGGACAGAAAATTAAATTTAGAGAACCTACCTAACATTACAAAAGTAACCTCGTCAGCAGTATGTGCGGCAATTAAGCTGCAACATCTCCTGCGCAAAAGGCACTAGGGACATTTGGGTGCGTGAGGCTCAAATATATTGTGGCAGGAAAAGGACCCGCCAGAATATACCCCTGAGGGTGCTGTACCTACATTGCAAGCACCGACGTAGCAGAAGCGCTGCACCAACTTCAACAAATGCAAAAGTTAACTGATCAACACAAGCTGTTATCCCTCGCCTCTCGGTAGCAGCGAGATCAACTCAGGATGTGGCTGCTTGTTTCTGCTGGTGTCTGTCTGCGCTGTGGCTCTTGGCTGCAGGATGTTGCAGTGAAGCGTAATTCGCTCTTGTTATCGCGAGTGACTCACTCGTGTATGTATTTGCGTAGTAAAAAATATCCCTCCTAGCTCTACAGAGACAAGCTAAAGTTATCTTCACTGACAGGAATAGCAAGTAAAATGTAGAGTTGAAAGTAAATGGCAGTCGGTACATTAGCTGTATCGGCAAGCGTTCTCTTGGTAAAATTGCAAAAGTGCCACTTCTCTATTTACGGTATTTCTTGTGAAAATTGCCATGGAATTTGAATGTGGGCGTGTTTAGAATATTTAGAGGAGCGGAAAATAACCTAAACTAACCTACCACACGTCATAGCGAAAGACTAACTGACGAGACAAGATGGCGATGGTGCCGAAAGTGCGAACCATCGTGATACTACGCTAACAATTAAATTTCCTTCAATTTGGTTTTCCGCTCGTCTAAATATGACTGACAAGAAGAGTAAAAAATAATGATACTTAAAACATCGACGTAAATATTAATATTACAGAAGTGGTACTTCTGCAATTTGTCCGTTTTCTAAAAGATTACGCTAGAATCTAGATCGCCAGCTGTGTTGTACCCATGGCACACTTTTCATGGAACTATTAGTAGTTTTAAGAGCTGTAATCTTTGACTCAGTGATGTATCTATCTTCTGGCGATCGTGTAACTAACCGTTGTAGCTAAGCAATTCTTATTTGAATTTGGTGATCATGTGATGTGCTGCTGTACAAAATGTTTTGCGGTGAGCAGGGACGTGCAGCCACGAGTACTTCTGTGGTGACCAGCAGATTATTTACACAGCTGTCTGCTCAGTTCTCGCACCCCGGCATTCTGACTATACAACAAAAGGTTAGTCGCGCCCTCACCTAACCGCGCACTAACAGTAAACTCACTAAACTGTCACAAAGGTTACAGAAACATTACAGTTGGTTTACTAAAATATATTTGCAGTTTAAAAAGTTTTAACATCATCAGATACGTCGGCATCGTAGCTCTCTCAAGCTTAAAAACACAGAAGCTGACACACCAATTGAGGACAAGGCTCGCTGAAGTCGAACATTTCCGAAGAGTAGAAATTGAGCCCGCTGCATACGACAGCCTTTTGTCCAGCGTGTTCAAAGGGTTCCAAAGTACTGTTGTGTCGGTTTTAAGAAGAAACAAGTGCACTACTTCCAGACCTGTTACCCTGTCCAAACTTGACAAGAGTCGCACTAACTTTACAATTGGTACTTGCTAAGGCAACTTACATATGATGGCTTACAAATTGACAAATTATTCGGTAAACCCTCAGTTGTTGGTATCAGCACAACTGAACATGTGAAGTGACTAGATAGGACAAAAGGCTATCCTCAGCAGCAGGCTGAAGACAACAACAGTTGCGAGAAATGACACTCAATCCATAATAGAATATGTATGGGTAGTTTTACAATGCTATACTCTAGGTATAAGGCGGTCAAGAATGCTGTTAGGAACCACACGATCTGACAACAAGGCAGCATATGGCTTCCAACACACACAATTGTAATCTTCCTTAGCTAATCCTAACCTAATGAGATTATACGGAGCTGCTGGTATAGAAGAGCGTGGCCTAGCCGTGCTAGTTACAGGACCTCGTCAGACGGCTACAGCGTGGACCTATGCACGCTGCTCCTGTAACAGCTCATTGGAGCCTGAACCAGCTCGCTATAGCTTGTCACAGCTCGCTCGATCCTGCAACAGCTCGCTCGAGCCTGCAACTGCTCGCTCGAGCCTGCAACAGCTCGCTCGAGCCTGCAACAGCTCGCTCGAGCCAGCAACCACTTGCTCGAGCCTGCAACAGCTCGCACGATCCTGCAACAGCTCGCTCGATCCTGCAACAGCTCACTCGAGCCTGCCACAGTTCGCCGATCCTGCAACAGCTCGCACGATCCTGCAACAGCTCGCTCGATCCTGCCACAGCTCGCACGATCCTGCAACAGCTCGCTCGATCCTGCAACAGCTCGCTCGATCCTGCAACAGCTCACTCTTGCCTGCAACAGCTCGCTCGAGCCTGCAACAGCTTGCTCGATCATGCAACAGCTCGCTCGAGCCTGCCACAGCTCGCACGATCCTGCAACAGTTCGCTCGATCCTGCAACAGCTCGTTCGATCATGCAACAGCTCGCTCGAGCCTGCCACAGCTCGCACGATCCTGCAACAGTTCGCTCGATCATGCAACAGCTCGCTCGAGCCTGCCACAGCTCGCACGATCCTGCAACAGTTCGCTCGATCATGCAACAGCTCGCTCGAGCCTGCCACAGCTCACTCAAGCACTCCTCCCAGCAGCTGCAATCAGATCAAAACTAGAACTCCTCGTGACGTAAGACCATCACTCGCAGTGAAAGCAAATTTCATCGCCGTCATTTTCGGTGGTCAGCTAATTCTAACTTTTTGGTGTAGATCACATCGAAGACAGCCCACAAGACTCCCTACAAAAAATCACGAACATAGCTCAACTCCCTCTTGCTTTTTTGGGTGGGGAGCAAATTTCGTCGCAGTCATTTTTTTAGTGTCCAGCTAATCCTATTTTTTGGGCATGGGACACATCGAGGACAGCCCACTAGACTCCCTGCAAAAAATGATGAACATTGCTCAACTCCTTCTAGCAGTTATTAGGTGACTGTACAGACAAACAAATATACAAACTTAAATCTTCAACGAAAACATTATCACCGCTCTTCACTTCGCTCGCAGGTGATAATCATTAAATAATTTCTGCCAATAGGAAGTTTTCTTCAACTGAAGCTATTACAGTACTAGATTAGTAAACTAGGTCTCGTTCAATACATGATAACTAAAACGTTTCGTGGCGGTGGGAGGCAAATTTAACGCCGTCATTTTTGATGGCCAGCTTACTCTAGAGTTTTAACCTTTTTCATATCTGTTTCAACCCACCTGACTGCCTGCAAAAAATTATGAACATTGCTCAACTCCTTCCCCTCCTTTTTGGGTGGACAGACAAATATACAAACAAATGTGCGTAAATCTTCAACGAAAACATTATCACCTCTCTCACTTCGTTCGCGGGTGACAATCACGAAAGTAATATCCGAGCATGAACCTGTGCAGCGCGCCCGCTTCAGTAGCTACGAGCTCCCACTGATCCAACAGTGAAAATGAACTGTCGGACAGGCTTTTGGAAATGCTGACAGAATATTTAAAAAATACATCATGTACATATGTATTGAACAAAAGGTAAGTATACGTTGGTATAAAATTATACGTCAGTAGAGATATGGCAAAGTATTTACCTGGAAGTCAGACTTGTAAACTCTGCTTCAAACACTCACCAACGACTAATTAGGAGGCCAGTGCAGACGAGGAGGAAAACTTGTCGAGCATGGCATTTCGTAACAATTTTTTTATCGGACTCTGGCGATAAGTAACTTGACTAGCGAATTCAGAAGACAGGGTCTAAGCCAAATTTGTTCCTCGTGTGTGAGTAATTCAAACAATTTACAGTCCCGTTTTCCCGTTATCTATGTACGTATATACTCACTAGTACGACATGTAACACCTATGTTATTATCGAAACTTTGAATGGTTGCGATTCCAACAGCAATATCAAAGTATAAAACTGAATTGGTCACCAGTTTATAACGATGGTAGCATGGAGAAAACGTATATGTGTCAAAGTTTCGTTTACAAGCTAAAAGGTCGCTCAAAGCATTCAGTCGCTGAATTGCTATGTTAAGGAAACAAAACCGGCATGTAAACAAGCAATAAAATTTACGAAATTAATATTTTCCTCGTCTATCCTATGCAACTTATGGTCATTTCACCCCCCCTCCCCCACGACACCGTAGTTGCAAGCAACTGTGACCGACGCTGCCTGTGCATTACCATGCGCGGCAGCAGAGCGTAATGTTCCGACAATTTTTCCCGTCGGAATCAGCCATGTCGCTCGTCTGCGTACGCCTCGACGCTTACTTTCTGCACAGGCGTACAACAAAACTATCTCTTGCAGTGTGGGTGTTTCGTACTTCGGTTAAGACCGGCATTGTTTCACAAATAATTTGCGCACTATTGCTTGAGTCTCTCTGCAAATCAACGACCACGGTCAACCCTTCGAGACTGACGATAGCGGTGGAGGTATGAAAAGGGATTTGGGTCCCCCCTCGCCCACAAAAATGAGCCATGCCCCCTCAGCCTGCCTCCAAAATGCTGCTACAATGTAAGCAACATACATGTAGGTACCCCAGCCCCTCCATATTTTACTCTGCCCCCCCCCCCCCCCCCCGTGCAAATTCCTTGGTGTCTCCAGATGCCGCATCAAAAGTTTCTCGCTCTGAATATTGGACAGCAAATTCAACAGCCCCTCTAATGTCAGCGCTAGTGTTTTCTTTCCGCCTGAATTGGACTATGGATGAGCTTAAGTGACTACTACGAAGCTTTTATTGCGTACGAGCAGAGTTTTCGTATCGCAATGGTGAAACAAAACACACAGCAACATCAAACAGAAACATAATATTGTGTATCAACTTGAATGTAATGACTGCGACAGTGTTTATGTATGAGAAACCCGAAGACAACTTTCTGCGAGACTGGATGAACACGCTAAATATATCCGACAAGACGCACAATCATCATCAGTAAATATTCATCTTAGAGATAATGGACCAACTTTGACGAACCAAAAATTCTGGCTAACGAAAAGAACCTCAAATCTAGACTATATTCTTAGAAGCATTTTACTCTCATAACAATCATCCAGTTTCCTGAAGCTTACCTTCGGACTCTTGAATAACTTAAGAAGCGATTTTACACTAATTTTATTTTGCTTTTGTATATAGGATACCTAGGCAGTATTGATAGCTCCAACGTTTCTAAGTTTCGTTCCCCTGACAACGATCAACGTATAGTTGTTCGAAAGCTTGGGCAGTAAAACTTACAACTCAGAAGATATTCTTTATACTTCTTGCAAATATGAATCCTGAGTGTCCAATATTTCAACTTATACACGGGCGTTAACTGTGAAACAACATCGTGTCTACTTTTATCCCACTCAGAATTTAGAAACACAATGATTGTTTTTTGCCTACATATAGAAATAACTCTTCCCTTAGTTTCCATCTTCTACTATATAATAATTCACGTCGTGTTTTTATTTATTTATTTGTTTATATCTTTACTGTCACGCTCTAAGGGAATAAGATAGGAGAAAATTCAGATTTCAAAATGAAAAAAAAAGTGGGGTACCTTGCATTTTTTTTTCGGCGAAAAAAAAAAGTTTGGTACCTTGCAATCTTTTTCTTCAGTATTAGATAGGGGAAAAATACAACTAATAAGATAGGAGAAAATTCAGATTTCGAAAGGTGAAAAAAAGTTGAGTACCTTGAAATCTTTTTTCTTCAGTATTAGTTAGGGGAAAAATGAGGAAGCCCAAAAGACAGCGGGGGTTTTGGTGAAGTGATAATTTTTTGCCGTCATTTATAATGACGGCATGGGCCACTAGTCTATTAATAACAATGCACTTACTGTGACCTTGACTGCAGCAAGAGTCATTACAATACACTTCCCCGTGCTTCGCGTACTTCAAAGCACACAACTGATATGATTACAACCCGACACTCTACTCGCCGATAGGCTGAGATTGACTACACAATAGAAGCACCGCAACATTGACTCGGACGCCCAGTAGTTCCAGCCAATAATTCCACTTCTCTAGCTCTTTCTCTCACCTTAAAATCTGAATGCAACTAAACACTCGCACCAGTTACCATATGCTGTGCAATAGATCATACACGAGCGAAACGCAGAGACACTGAGGAGACGCTGCTGACCGATAACTTGCCAGCAGTGCGGCCTCACCCAGTGCGCGTAGCACGGTATCCAAGATACCATATTGACGTCTATTATCCGGCAGAGAAGCATGTGACGAGAAGTCAAAAGAGGATTTCTCGTAGTGTAGAATTCCCTATCTCGTTTTAGCTCATACTTTACTTGAGGACATACTCCTACCAGGTGGTCCTTAGGTGTAATTGATGAAAAACTAATAAAATCTTTTTTACCAAAATGGTGACCTCATATATATCCACAATATAGTACGGACCGATGTGTACTTATTACTCTGTCCATCTTCTGTCGCGTTAGGAAAACAGACGAAAATTAGGCCAGGTTGTAAGCCGTGGTTATCCTGTCAAGCTTCATTGAAAACTGATTGGTAGAAAACTTTGACTAGGCTGCACAGGATGGCAAATGTATCTTAATAAGCGATAGTTGAAATTGAAACAATGAAGATATCGAAAGCTTAGTCTGATTTGTATGAGAATTACCTTCTCCACACATCGAATCTATGGCAAAGTATAGGGCCACTTTATGTCTGGATACAGTTCTTGCATTGCCAAAGTTGAAAGCGCAGCACTGAAGATATCTAAGCTTCCATTAGCACTCTGATACATCTTGATTTTTAGTTTCTTCCCCCAGATAATTTTGTTGCATCAATTATTTTTCCAACTTTAAAGCAATCGACGAAACAACAGTGTGACGCGATCAATATTTCTGGATTACCGGTGCTACACCGGTGACCCAGCCAGTCGCAACCCGTGTCGCAATCATGGCTTAAATGTCGACTGTGACACGGGTTACGGTGATGGAGGTCACCCAGCACAAACGTCTATTTTGAATAAAAGGAGCACTACATTCACTCAAATACTCAACAAATAAACTCCTTACACCAGAAAAAGTAAACAGATCAGTAACTTCAAACTTCAATTTACAACTTTTCAATTGAAAAGAAATTTTAATATCAATAAGATTACTCTGCTCGTCGCTAGATGGCGCTCTCACAACCACTTTTCGGGTTACGGTAACCTGTTTTCAGGGCGCGGTAGCCTGGTTTTGGCGTGATTGCGGCGCCCCTCCTCAGCTTTCGCTACGCAGAAACCAATGGAAGTAAATGATATCCTGTCGTATCCACGATACTTATTTGAAATTATTATTTTGAGTGTTGCTGAACGGCCTGCAAAAAGCAATGAATTAAAGAGAGAGGGAAAATGAGTTTCTA